>CAUYQS010052878.1:0-20633 GCA_963574585.1 Otolemur crassicaudatus | reverse complement strand
CTGTGGTCCCAGCTACTTGGGAGGCAGAGGCAGGAGACTCGCTTGAGCCCAGGAGTTGGAGGTTGCTATGAGCTGTAATGCCACGGCACTCTACCCAGGGGGACAGCTTGAGGCACTGTCTCAAAAAAAAAAAAAAAAAAATGAGACTCTGGGGCCGTGCCTGTGGCTCAGTGGGTAGGGTGCCAGCCCCATATACCAAGAGTGGTGGGTTTAAATCCGGCCCTGGCCGAACTGCAACAAAAAAATAGCTAGGCGCTGTGGCGGTCGCCTGTAGTCTCAGCTACTAGGGAGGCTAAAGCAAGAGAGTCACCTGAGCCCAGGACTTGGAGGTTGCTGTGAGCTGTGTGATGCCACAACACTACTGAGGGTGATAAGTGAGACTCTTGTCTCTACCAAACAAAACAAAATAAAAACAAAACGAGACTCTGTCCCAATAAAAATAAATAAATAAATAAAGCCACTTTTACGCCCAGAAGACCCTGATTGCACATCTATCATCTGGATGTCAAGCCTTCACTTCCCAGTGAGAAATAAACAAGAAGAAACTCCAGATCCCAAAGGCTAACCTCATTCTGAGCCAACAATTTAGTTTCTGATGGAAACCACTTAGCGTGGACATACCACATTCTCCACAGGACAGGGAGGGCTGACTGCCCTGTGACTCAGGAGACCACAAGGGCTACTGACCCATCCAGGTAAAAGGAATGCAGGTGGCAGCCCTGCACCTGGCTGGCAGATTGCTCCTTTGCCCAAGTACGGGGAGAATGCATACTTTGCCTAGTATGAGACATGATGAGCTACTTAGGGTTTAAGTGAGGAGTCGGTATTCTTCCAGAATGTACAGGAGTAGAAAGAGCCACTGGCCTGAGAAAGGTCTGGTTTATAGTCTGTACTCTGCCCTAGTTAGAACTGTGTCTTGAGTAAGTCCTTACTGCCTGTTTGAGCCCCACTGTTTCTATCTCTAAAATGTTAAACACCTAAATGGATTTTAGTACCCAACCTAGCATATATTTAATTAATAGAAAGATATAAATCATTAACTTGAAATTAAAGAAAAAAAAATTACAAGGGTTAACACTGAAAAAGATTAGGATACAGGACCCTCCACAGTCACTAAAAACCAAGCCACTCATTTGGTTCTGTACTTCCCGGTAGCCAAACCAAAAAGAGAAATATGATAAGTTATAAATTTCCAATTGTCCACAACAGAAAAAGCACACCAGTTCCCCTGGGGAGGCAAAGCTTTTTCTGGCACTAACTATGTTCTGAAAGAAATTTCTCCCATGTACTTCTTAAAGGGGACATTAAGTGAGACTGTAGCTAAAGTCTTCATATAAACCCCTATAAGGACGGTAGTAATGAGTTACATAAAGCTATTTCTGACAGTGTCCCTCCATGAAAGCAAAGAGCAAACACCTAAGTTCATCTCAGTAAAAATAATGCTGGAGAGGCTGAGGTAATATGGCCTAGGTGTGGTAGCTCTCAGTGAATGGCTAAAGGAACAGGTAAGCAACGCATCTTTCCAAAAAGCTCTGTAAATACAACTTCTTCCAAAAATGTATTTGTTAAGAGCTGAACAGCAGTCAGTTTGTGTTTAAATGATCTCTGATTTCCACTCCAGTTCTGACAGAGGTGCGTTTCTGGTCATCATTTACTTAAACACTAGTTTAAGGCTCTGTGCCTGGTTTCCCTGCTTTTCCTGCTTTAATCCCCCCCCCCATCAACCCTGTGAGATAGGAACTATTATTAGTACCATTTTATAAATAAGGAACAACCATTTAGAGAATTTTAGTAGATAGCCAAGGTCACAGGGCAAATTATCCAGGTCTTTCTGGCCCAGGCTCTTAGCCCCACTTCCAGGGCCTCCTGGTATTAATGAAATGTGATTACAGATAGAAATGCTAATGTCTGTCATGTGAAAATGGCGAGGCCCAGAACAAGGTTATAGGGAGAGATAAGAGTTGTTTATTAACAACAACCAAAAAAAAAAAGGAAAAAGGAAATTTTGGAGACTTTGCCAGTCTACAAATGGAATAAAGGTATGAACAATTTTTGAAAAACAGAAACTGCAAATGAAAGGAATTCCAAGTGGCCAGGTGTGGTGGCGGCTCACTTGAGCCCAGGAGTTTAAGGTTGCTGTGAGCTAGGCTGAGGCCAAGGCATTCTGGCATGGGGCAAGAGAGTGAGACTCTGTCCCACACGCACACACAAGTAATTACGAAGAAATACTATCTTGTCTCGGGAAAAAAAGGGAAGAATTACCTTTTCCTCTTCTCTTAAAAATAAGTATTATTTCTTACTATAGAAAGTGAAGTTGGGAGTCTAAACCCTAGCTCTCATTCATGCATTCAATCAACAGATATTTATCCAGCGCCGGTTCCACACTAAATACTGTCAGCAGTGAGCAAAACAGAAAAGCTCTCCAGCTTCCCTTTTAGCAAACAAGTAGATAATATATTTCCAGACGGCATTAAAGTACTTTGGAAAAAAGTTAAGGGGATTAAGAGAGGCTGAGGGGAAAAACTGCTCTAGATAAACTGGTCAGGGATACCCAAGTTGAGATAAGGAGTCAGGCATGCAAACTTTGGAGAAAGGGGATCCTGAAAAGAGGTACTACCAGTAGAAAAGCCCTGTGACAAAAATAGGCATGTTTTAGCAACCTCAGGAAGGCCAGTGCAGCTGGAGTAGAATGCAGCAGAGTGGAGAAGGGTAGACGAAGTAAGAAGCTGGGGGAGGGAGGCAGGCCATGGAGGCCTATAAGGAAGGGACATGAATTCTATCTGCAAGACAGAGCAGTAGCATATCCTGATTGACTTTTAAGCCATAGTCACAGCTCCCAGGGAAGGATCAGGCAGCAGCAATCATATTTTTTAATAGATGCAATCCTTTAATGACTCAAGTCTGTGGCACCTGTTGTTAAGGATAACATCACCGAAAACTAAGAACTCTAACAAAATACTTTTACCCGGCAGGCCCTAACTAGCTTTCCCCCATTGCAGGCTCAAGTTGAAAATGATGTTTCTTCCTTTTCCGAAAGCTGTTAAAATGCTATGGGGGATGCGACTGTGAGCACACCTAAGCCTCAAGATCCTTCACAACCGGAACGGATCCTGATCGTCCACTGGAATCTCACTTGAACATCTCTTCCCTCTGTTTTTCCTATTCCAGGATATCCTACCCCTTACCATCCTCTTGTTGCTTTCTTTTTCCCCAAAACCAAACATTCTGAATGTTGAGCTGCTTGGTCTAATTCGGCGGTTCTCAACCTGTGGGTCGCGACCCACAGGAACTGTATTGTAGTAAAGGCCACGGCATTAGGAAGGTTGAGAACCATTGGTCTAACTGCACGCTGTTAAAGTTAATTAAACATTCCCACGGCTAATGTTATCGTAAGGCACACCTTTAACAAGAAGGACAGATAGCTGAATTTGAATGTAGATGACTGAGAGTCATTTTTGAAGCTAAACTGTAGCACTAATTCAAAGAAATTTCTTTTACCAACACGTTTGGACACAACAAAAGGGACAAAAAATCTGGCGACTACATCAGCTTTGTGTGTGTGTGTGCATGCACCTGAAGGCAGAGGTACCAGCCTCAAAAACTGAAGGCAGAACAAAATCCACTTACACACAGGAGCCAGGCCATCACAGTGGCAAAGAACCAGGACTGGGCTAGGCACAGAGACAGGAGAAGTTTCCTTCCTTATTAACACCTGTTGATAAACAAGCCCTGACTCCCCAGCCCCAAATAAAAGGAAAGTCATCAGCCCACCACTCCTCCAGGCAACACAGTCTGGAATACCCAGACACTAAACAACACTTTCCTTCTGCTGACCAATTGTTAATCCCCCCAGGCACAATGACTTTGTTGCTGCCTGAAAACCATTAAAATCATCAAGACAATGAAAATTCACATAATCTGAACAGTATAGCAACTCATCAGCACTACACGTCCCCACCCCCATGCACCTAGAAACATCTAGTGGTACAGAACAGTGAAAAGCAGCCCTCAAAGGGGTTGGGGTGGAGTAGGAAGGGAGGGATACCGTCTCTATGGCCAACTGTCTCCTGGCTTCCGAAAACAACACTATGCCCGTAGACTTTCCAAGTGAAAATTAGTGTGACTGGCAGCTGAATGATCTTGGGATTGGCTGAGTGTGGGTCACATACCTTACCTTGCCCTCTATATCCAAGTTAATGGCTTCCATTATTCACTGCCCCCAATTGCCACTACATCTGGGTTTCTTATCAACCACCTGCATCACAATCTCATGGGCTACTTATTAAAGATGCAGAGTCCTGTGCCTGAAAATAAACATCTTTTTTTTTAGAGTGCTGTGGCGTCACAGCTCACAGCAACCTCCAGCTCTTGGGCTTAGGCGGTTCTATTGCCTCAGCCTCCTGAGTAGGTGGGACTACAGGTGCCCACCACAATGCCCAGCTATTCTTTTGTTGCAGTTTGGCTGGAGCTGGGTTTGAACCCGCTACCCTCAGTATATGGGGCTGGTGCCCTACTCACTGAGCCAAAGGCACCGTCCAATAAAAATTATTTTTATGCACATTTAAGTTGGAGGACCTATGTCCTAAGCAATGTTTCTCAAATTGTGGGTCATGACCTGCTTGGTCAGGAAATCCAATTAATGGGTCATAACCAACAGTTGATTTGTTTTTAATGAAGTATAAAAAATATTTTTTAACAGAGCACAGTGCAGACAGTAAGGGTAATTATTGTTTTCTGGAACTTATGAAACGTATTCCTTAACTGTGGATCCTACTCTAAGTTTGGAGGCCATGCTGCTGGAAGGAAGAAGAAGAACAAAATTCTTGTGAATGGTGTTTATTTTCTATTTCCACCCCTAACTCCAACCTTCTTGATTTTATTTTAATAATTTCATTTTTTTATTTTTTGCAGTTTTTTTTGGCTGGGGCCAGGTTTGAACCCTCCACCCCCAGCATATGAGGCCGGCGCCCTACTCCTTGAGCCACAGGCACTGCCCCAACCTTCTTGATTTTAGCTCAAGCACAGTTATCACAAGACATGCTGTCACTGGACCCTAAATTGGTGGGGTCAACTACCAACTGGGGACCGGCATGAGCCCCAGCTTCCCAACCCACTCCTGCCTGAGACCCCACCATGGAGCTGTGGATAGGTGATGGTAGGAAGGACGTTTGTAAAGCTATCCTCAAGCTGAGCCTCTGTCTAAGGAGAAGGAACTTGTAGCCACTCATCAGAGTTGGAAGGAATGAAAACGTTTCTCATGAGAGGTAAGAGACTCAGTCTCAGCATTAAGGACTAAGGAAGTGAGGGATGAAAGGACAGAACTCAGGTTAGTCTCTGACTCGGTGAAAGGGAAACCAGGGAAGGGTGAATCCAGTCTCACCGATCACAGGTCCTATGACCTCCAGAACCAGAATCCTGGAGAGCATCCAAAGTGTGAGATCAGGCTCAGCGCCCATAGCTCAGTGGTCAGGGCACTGGCCACATACTCTAGGGCTGGTGGGTTCGAACCCAGCCCGGACCTGCTAAACAACAATGACAACTGCAACTAAAAAAATAGCTGGGCACATGTAGTCCCAGCTACTTGGGAGGCTGAGGCAAGAGAATCGCTTAAGCCCAAGAGTTTGAGGTTGCTGTGAGCTGGGACGCCATGGCCAAGTGCCACATAGTGAGACTCTGACTCAAAAAAAAAAAAAAAAAAAAAAGTGTGAGATCAAGTCCCACTCCCACCCCAGAGCCATTGAGGTGATTTTCTTAACTTCTCAACCCCCTAGGTGCCATGCCATCTCTAATGCTCTGAGTAAATGGAGTACAGGGAATCTGACCGCTACCCTTCTTGCACAATGTTCTGGGACACAGCCACATCTTGCTTGAAGAAAGGAGCAAGGGAGGAAGGGCAGAGAGAAAACGATGACCAACTAGCTGTCTTGTTAGCTTTAGACTCAGCAAAGGCCAGGGACTTGCTCAAAAGAGCCTCCCTAGTCGCAAGAGAGCAAAGCAAGGAGGACAGAAAGCAAAAACCTCAAGCGTCAGGAGCAGTTCCGTTTGCTGTTCACTCGCAGGGGTAGGACGAGGGAACACAGTCAGGGAGTCAGATGCACACGCCAAGCAGAGAAAAACGGAGGACGCTCACTCATTTAGCTTTCTAAACTCCTGCAGCTCAGAGTCAAGCGAGAGGTGGCAGCCCCCAGACAAGAAGTTCAAAAGAACAGGTGTCCCTCGCACCCCCGCCCCCACGGGAGACGAGCCCATCTAGAGGAGGTCAGCAGGCCAAGGAGGGTGAACTAGAAGCAGGGAGGGGTCAGGGCTGTCCCTCAGCGTCGGCTCCCGGGAGGTACTCGCTGCAGAGGCTCCTACATTCCGCGAGGCAGGAGAGAACCGGCGCCCATCCCCCTGGGAAGGACACCAGGGAGGGCGGGAAGCAGGAACTCAGCTGCGGTTACCTCGGCGTGGCCCGAGGCCGGCTAGGCGCTCCGGGGAGTTTCGAGGGCGGCCAATCTCCCAGAGCCGGGACCCCCTGGGCGGCGCACCCGGACCCAAGTGCCTCCAGGGGAGACGTAGCGTCACCCGGGGACAGAAACGTCCCAAGCCCCACCCCGACCCCACGAAGCCCAAACCCGCGGGAACTACACGGTGGAGGCGGCGGCAGCGACTCCATCTCCCCGTTCCCTCCGCCAAACCTTGCACCCCAGATTTGCCCCCACTCTTCTGACGGGCCCCCGGCCCCGAACCCGGGGCCTGCGCGACCCGGGCTCCCTCCGCGGGCCGCCGCGGGGGCCCGGCTGTGTTTGTAAACAAACCGGTCACGTGGCCCCGGCGGCCGGCTCCCCGCCCCCGAAGCTCGCGGCCCCCCGGGCGCCCCACGCGGGACGGAGGGCGCGGGCCCTGCGCGGGAGCCCGGCCGGAGGGGCGGCGGGACGGGTGGCCAGCGCCCGGTACCCCGAGCCCGCGCTGACAGCGCGCCCCGCGCCCACGCGTGCGGCCCACGCCGCGCTCCCGCCTCTTACCCGGCGGCAGACTGCCCCGTCCGGCCAGCGCCGGGCCCGGCTCCGCGGGGATGCGCAGCAGCAGAGGACCGCCCGGCTGCACCGCGGGCTCCCGGCGCGCTCTTAAAGCCACAGTCTCCACCACTGCCACGGCCGCCACTCCGCATCCCTCCGGTCGGGGCCGGGGGCTGCCCCGTGACGGACGCGCCCCCGCACCTATCCCCTCGGCTCAGCACATAGCAACACGCTGCCGGTTGGCCCGGCACGGCCGCAGCCCATCCGCGTGGAGCCAATCAGCAGAGGACGGAACTCCGCCCCCTGCTTCCCCTACCTCCCACCCCCCAACCCCTCTGCCCTGGCTGGGCTTGGGTGCGGGGAGTGGAACGGGCGTCTGGTCCTTCCCCCTGTCTAGGCTACTGGCCCGGGGCAAGGAGGAAGGGTGACAGAGCTGGGTGGGCTCTCGGCGCCTTGGAGGAGGCTGTTTGTTTGGGTTTGGGGTTTCTCCCAGATTAAGGCTGGCATTCTCTGGAGGTAGGGTGTGTGTGTTGGGCGGAGGCCAGGGTAGTAATTACCCCCTTACCCTGCAAGCCATCCCTAACCCAGATCCTAAGTTATCAGAAGTGGCCCTCAGGCCCCGGGGTAGTTGAATTTAATAAGCTAGTACCAGTCCCACCTGGCCCAGCCATTACCTGCTCAAAAGCTAGGCATTTCCCCTCTTCTCTCTGCCCTGCTTGTAATTTCAGAGTTCAAGGTAGGAAAGAGGCTTTAAGGGAATTGGAAGGCCCCCTGTTGCGGCTGATTTTCCAGGGGGGAGGGAGGGAGATGGGGAATGGTTAGCCCAGGAGAATAGGATGATGAGAGTGACCAGAGGGGAGGAGTCTACGTTCTGGGTCAGTCTGGTGGTGCTTTTCAAGGAAGAG
The DNA here is from genome assembly GCA_963574585.1 of Otolemur crassicaudatus. Lineage (NCBI taxonomy): Eukaryota > Metazoa > Chordata > Mammalia > Primates > Galagidae > Otolemur > Otolemur crassicaudatus. The sequence continues at coordinate 12,730 of CAUYQS010052878.1, read as the reverse complement.
AAGGTTAAAAAATAAGCTCTTGGCAGTCAGGAAATCCAGGGAGGCACCAGGTGGGTGGAGTGGGGCAGAGTCTCCGAGCAGGAAAGCAGGTCAGTTTGATAAAGAATGCTGGCAGGGGCAAGGGAAAAGAGCAGGTTTAGCCTTTTCACTCAGCCACTGGGGTTTTGCAGCTATCAGGACATGAGATGCTTTAGGAGACACAGCTGATTCCAACCTCCTTCTATACACTGGTTTGCCCATAAACCCAGAATGGTGTTAGGGCAGGTGGCTCAAAACTTCACCTACAACTCCACCCAGCTGTCTTTAAAATATATTGGTCAATCAAATTGAATTCACTTCGTATATATGTTGCACAGTTAGGTGTGAATCCAGTCCCCAAAGTTACTAAAAACAAAGCACCTCAAATAAATCAATATTATGGCACTTACCCCCAGGGGCTATGTCATTGTTCACAATTGACTACTTTGGAGAATCTAAATAATGCTTTCAAAGAAAAAGGAATCACAAACAAAAACCATTTAACATTTAATCCTTAATCTAACAAGCTGTGATGGATTATCAAAAGCTTGCCTGATCAGCGTCTTGGGCAAGTTTCTTTGCCTCTCTAGACCCAGGTTTCTACAATTTAAAACCAGGAAGGTTGAAATAGGATTATCTATCTCTTAAGTCCCTTCCAGCTCTGAAATTCTAAGTAGGAGCAGAAAGTCAAATTTGTTACAACATTTCAGCAATATTGTGCTGGTGAATATTTGTGTTGCCACATCTCCACTTCCTAACAGGAGAGGCTGTGTTAGTTTAGCACCCTAAGATACTGGAATATTATGTAACAAAACTGGTGGCTACTGTTTCTGTTTAAATAAAAGATTATGTTAGCTGAAGAGGTCTAGCTCCATGCAGTGGTTTCAGAGGGAGCTCTGAGGCCCCCTGCAGGCTTGCTGTGTATATGCAAGAGACTGAAAGAGGCCCCCAAACGTTAGGGCCAGGAGACAGAACCAGCCATCCAACAAAAAAATATTCAATTAAGCCTGATCATGCCTCCTTCCAGTCGAAAAAAGCTGAGCATTGTAAGTTGGTAAAAAAAAAGGGAGATGTGAAACAGAGAACTGGGTAAAACAAAATAATAAAAGAGACTGTTCTTCCTCCCTGAACCCACATACCTTGAATTGCCCCTCAGAACATTGACTCAGGGTTTATTAGAGGCAGAAGTCCCTCCTTGACTTGGGTGATATATTCTGAAGAATCTGCTGGGCCAGGTGACCTATGCCTGTAGTCTGAGCTCCTAGGGAGGCTGAAGCAAGAGGATCATTTGAGCCCAAGAGTTCCAGACCAGCGTTGGCAACATAGGAGCCATCTTATCTCAAAACTTTTCTTAATTTAACTTTTTAAAAAGATATTCTGGGCAGGGAAGAGTGGCTCATGCCTATAATCCTTGCACTCTGGGAGGCCGAGACAGGAGAATCCCTTGAGCTCAGAAGTTCAAGACTAGTCCGCACAAGAATGAGACCCTGTCTACTAAAAATAGAAAAATTGGGCCAGGCACGGTAGCTCACACCTGTAATCCCAGCACTCTGGGAGGCCAAGGTGGATGGATTGCCTGAGCTCACAGGTTCAAGTTCAGCTTGAGCTAGAACAAGACTTTGTCTCTAAAAATAGCCAGGTGTTGTGACTGGCGCCTGTAGTCCCAGCTACTTGGAAGGTTAAGGAAAGAGAATCGCTTAAGCCCAAGTGTTTGAGGTTGCTGTGAACTGTGATACCACAGCACTCTATTAAGGGTGACAAAGTAAAACTGTCTCAAATAAATAAATAAAATAGAAATAGAAAAATTAGGCTTGGCGCCTATGACTCAAGTGGCTAAGGTGCCAGCCACATACACCTAAGGCGGTGGGTTCGAATCCAGCCCGGGCCTGCCAAAACAACAATGACAGCTGCAACCCAAAAAAAAAAATAATAATAGCTAGGTGTTGCGGCAGGTGCTTGTGGTCCCAGCCACTTGGGAGGCTGAGGCAGGAGACCTGCTTGAGCCCATGAGTTGGAGGTTACTGTGAGCGGTGATGCTATGGCACTCTACCCAGGGGCTGCCACTGAGTTAGGCTGATGCCAAGGCATTCTAGCTTGGAGGCAACAGAGTGGGACTCTGCCTCAAAAAAAAAAGCTATTCTGAAGAAACTACTGAGAAGAAAGAAGCTGAGCCCAATTGAGAGTTTGTGAGAATAGAATAGACATTTTTTTTTTTTTTGATACAGAGTCTTACCACTATGTCACCTTTGGTAGAATGCTGTGGTGGCGTCACAGCTTACAACAACCTCAGACTCTTGGGCTTAAGCAATTCTCTTTCCTCAGCCTCCCAAGTAGCTGGGACTACAGGTGTCCGCCACAACACCCAGCTATTTTTAATTGCAATTGTCATCATTGTTATTTAGCTGGCCTGGGCAGGTTCAGACCTGCCACCCTTGTTGTATATGGCTGGCACCATAACCACTGTGCTACGGGTACTGAGCCTAGACATATATTTTTCCTGGAGGGCAAAAAAAAAAAAAAAAAAAAAAAGATGGAAAGATGTAGGGAGAGACAAAAACAAATTTTTTCAGTCAGAAGTATTTACTTAAAAACCCTTGGCAGCAAAACGTTGAGAGGTTCATGGCCTAAGAGACAGAATAGCAGCCTGGCTTTGTCAGTGGAACAGTACCTATCTCCTCTGTGAAGCCAAGTTCATTCCCAAAGGCTTCATGGCCATTGTTTTCCAATATTCTCTCTCCCTGATCCTATGTTGTCACTGTTGCCATGTCAGTGCTACTAACTGATAGGGCACTTTGGTCTATTCATCTTTCTCAGGGCATTTGAAATAATTAAGTACATCTTCCTTTCCCTCACCACCCCCTCCCCATTCAGCCAGTCTTTTCAGCTTCACTTTATTTTTTATTTGGGGGTTTTTTTTGAGACAGAGTCTTGCTATGTCGCCCTGGGTAGAGTGCTGTGGCATCACAGCTCACAGCAACCTCAAACTCTTGGGCTTAAGAGATTCTCTTTCCTTAACCTCCCAAGTAGCTGGGACTACAGGCGCCCGCCACAATTTTTTGTTGAGGTTGCCAGCATTGTTGTTTAGCTGTTCCAGGCTGGGTTCGAACTCGCCACCCTTGGTGTATGTGTCTGGCACCATAACAACTGTGCTACCCACACTGAGCCTCAGCTTTACTTGAAAAATACATATTTGTACCAACCAGGCATGGTGGCCCTCACCTATAATCCTAGCACTCTGGGAAGCCAAGACGGGTAGATTGCTTGAGCTCAGGAGTTCAAGACCAGCCTCAGCAAGAGTGAGAACCTGTCTTTAAAAACAGCCAGGCTTTGTGGGGAGAGCCTGTAGGCCCAGCTACTTGGGAAGCAGAAGCAAGAGGATCACTAGCTCAAGAGTTTGAGATTACTATGAGCTGTGATACCATGGTACTCTACTGAGGGTGACAAAGTGAAACTGTCTCAAAAAAATAAAAATACAAAAACAAAAATATATATTTACTCTGAATGCATCTGCCTCTACTGCTACCACCCTATAGGAAGCCATCGACGTCCTGGAGTAAGCAACAACCTCCTAGATGTCCTTGTGTCCAGTCCCTTCTCTATGCAGCAGCCAGATGGTACTTCTTCCAAACAAACTCCTTATGGTGGCCCACAGGCCCTACTATGAAGGCCTGCCAACTTCTCTGGTCTCCTACCATCTGTCCTTTGCTCAAACTGCTGCAGTCAAGCTGGCCTTCTTTCTGTTCCTCAAAGACACCAGGCCTATTCCTGTTCTGGGGTGTTTTTATTTTCTGTTCCCTCCACCTGGAACATTTCAGCCCCAGAAAGCTGCCTCTTCACCTTTTGGTTCTCAGGTCACATGCCGCTTCCAGAAAGGTCTCCCTCCCCATCCCTTCTTATATACCTCCCCCTACAATCGTTCCTTTTCTCAATTGATTTTCTTCATAACACATAACCACTCTCTGAAATCTCGTTCGTTTATTTTTGTTTGTTTTCTATCCCACCCAGCTTCAAACTGTAAATTCCGTGAAAGCATCAGGGACCTTATCTGTCTTGCTTTCTGCTGTGTCTCCAGTGCCAGGAACAGTGTTGAGCACTCATATAATTGTTTGTTGAGTGACTATCTGAACAATTAAATGAATATGCTGTCTCATAGCTTTGTTCCTGGGGTTTCTTTCCTCCTTCCTTTGCCTCAGTCTCCCAAAGTAGCTGGGACTACAGACGTCCGCCACAACACCTGGCTAATTTGTTAGTTGAGACAGGGGTCTTGCTCTTGCTCAGGCTGATTTCAAACTCCTGAGCTCAGGTAACCCACCCACCTCAGCCTCCCAGAGTGCTAGGATTACAGGCGTGAGCCACTGTGCACTGCCTGTCCCAGCAGCTCCTTTCACTTGCCCTGTTATTCTCTCCCTTCCCTACCCCTTGCCTCTTTCCTCTCTTCATCTCATCTCAAATCCATTTGCAGGATGATTCCTAAAGATCAGATAAGGGGCAGCACCTGTGGCTCAATGAGTAGGGCACCAGCCCCATATACCAAGGGTGGTGGGTTCAAACCCAGCCCTAGTCAAACTGCAACAAAAAATCGCTGAGCATTGTGGTGGGCGCCTGTGGTCCCAGCTACTCAGGCAGCTGAGGCAAGAGAATCGCCTAAGCCCAAGAGCTGGAGGTTGCTGTGAGCTGTGATGCCATGACACTCTGCCAAGGGCGACAAGGAGAGACACTGTCTCTAAAAAAAATAAATAAAAATAAAGAAATAAAGATCAGATCAAATGTCACTTTTTTGGAGGAGTTTACCCCAGCCTCACCAGCAAAATTAATTTTTCTCTTTTCAGTCCCCTGCATGGCCCTTTATTCATAGTTCCATTACACCACCCAACACTTCACAGTCCCAATTAAGAGTTATCTGTGATCTGTTTTCTCTGCCAGTCCCTCCTGGGCTAGAACCTTATCAGATCATCTTTATATTTTCAGCAGCTGACACAAGGTAGGCCCTCCCTAAAAGTTTATATCTGGTAGAGATCCAAGCAGAAATGGATAGAGTCTGTTCTCAGACTATGCTGATCACCAGATAGCAGCCTTTGTAATAGGATAACATTAAACCTGAAACTTCAGGGTAGTCTATGTAAAAAGGGACAACCTACATTTTAAAAAATCACAGTACAATAGACACTTCCTGAAGGCTAGCAGCTACAGGCTCTTGCTCTCCCTTGCACTCCACCATGCCGCCTGGGGAAACATCCAGCTCTGCTCGTGGGGAGGGGAGTTGCTCCTCCCAGGCCTCCCTCTGCCCACTGCCCCCACCAGGAAAGTACCATGACATTACATCACAGAGGAGGTCTGGGTGCCATCTCCCTCAGACAGATTATGTTAACAGTGCTTTGTTTCTTTATACACGGTAAATGCTTTCTCTGATCCCTGTCCAAGTCCCTCATTTTCAATCATGAAAGCGGCTGATTATGTGCATTTCAGACTGTTCATGGGGAAGGCTTGTGCCTTGGCCTTCCTGAACACACCTTAAAAAAAACAGCTGCTACCATTTATTGAGCATGTATTGTGTACAGAGCCATTTCTATTCTATCTTGTTATATTTAATTCTCAAAGCAACCAGAAAGATGGATATTTCCACCCATTTCTAAAAAGGGCTAATGCTATGAAATTTGAACCCTGATCTATCTGGCTTCAAAGCCCATTCTTTTTTTTTTTCCTTTTACACCATCAAAGAGGAAAATGGCTTGCCTTCTGTTATCCTGAAATATCCCAACCACCGTTACAAGGAAATTCACCCAAACATCAAACCACCACACAAAGCAAAACCCCAAGCCAACCTCAAAGCCCTAGAAGCAAAAGTGATGGGAGTGTATCGCTCTCTCATAAAAGTAAAAATAGTATTTATTGGGTTCTTCCTATAGTCTAGAAACTGGTATAGACACCTTACATGCATTGTGTAATTTAATTTTCGCAACTATATGAAGATGCCACAGGTCTGTCTGCTTTAACCACAGTTCCAAAATCCAAAAAGCTCTGAAAATCCAAAGTTGTTTGATGTGGCTCATTTTCTGGCAAACCTCATCTGATTTGAGGTCAGTTATAGTCTTTAATTCCAATTAATATAGTCATGTGTTTCTTTTTGATGAGGTGGGAAGGGTCTTCCAGTAGAGGGCAAAGAACCCGATAGGCAAATTCAAAAAGAGCTGTAATACTGGTTTTGTGTTTCTTATGGAAATACTGATGTTTGAGAGAATCTAAACTCCCTCTCAGCACATAAACATACAATATGCATGCTGAAAAGATTCTAGAATATAAAACACATCTGTCTGGGCTTCAAATTAGGGTTTGAGGACTGGCAAATAAACTTAGGCCCAGAGAGGTTAAGTAATTTCCCCAAGGTCACACAGCTAATACATGGTTGAGCTAGGATTAGAAATATAATTGGGGGTGGTGCCTGTGGTTCAGTGGGTAGGGTGCCAGCCCCATATTCCGAGGGTGGTGGGTTTGAACCCAGCCCAAGCCAAACTGCAACCCAGCCTGGGCCAGCTAAACAACAATGACAACTGTAACAAAAAATAGCTGGGCATTGTGGTGGGCTTCTGTAGTCCCAACTCCTTGTGAGACTGAGGCAAGAGAATTGCTTCCAGTGGTTCTCAACCTTCCTAACACCATGGCCCTTTAATACAGTTCCTGTGGGTCATGACCCACAGGTTAAGAATCTCTGGCTTAAGCCCAAGAGTTTGAGTTTGCTGTGAGCTGCGACTCCATTCTACTGTGGATGACAAAGTGAGACTCTGTCTAAAAAAAAAAAAAAAAAATGTTTTTCCAAGTAGTAGAAAGTTCAATAATGGGCTGGAGAAGATGTGAAAAAAAAGACACCTTACCTTTAGTAAGGTAAATCGGTACAATTTCTGTTGAGAGCAATTTGGTAATCTCTCTTGAAATTAGAAATTATAATAACATTTCTCAAAATCTCAAAATTAATATACTCAGGAATTTCACTTCAAGGAATAAAGTCACACATAAGTACAAAGTTATATGTCAAAGGATACATTGTAAAATTGTTAATATCAGTAAAAGACTCTCTAACTCTGGAGATTGTAATTTTTTTTTTGGTTTTTTTTGAGAAAGAGTCTCACTTTGTCACCCTCCATAAAGCGTCATGGTGTCAGAGCTCACAGCAACCTCAAACTCCTGGACTTAAGCTATTCTCTTGCCTCAGCCTACCACATAGCTGGGACTATAGGCACCCACCACACCTGTCTATTTTTTAGAGATGGGCTCTTACTCTCCCTCTTGCTCACCTCTCAAACTGCTAGGATTACAGGTGTGAGCCACCTCGCCCAGCCTGGGGGTTGTAATTTTGCAATTGATTAAAGTCTAGATATTTTGCAACTCTCTAAATTGGATGATAGCTAGGGGCAGTGGTCACACCTATAATTCCATATACTCAGGAGGCTAAGGTGAAAGGATTACTTTGGCCCAGTGGTTGGAGACCAACCTGGGCAACATAGCAAGACTTCATCTCTAAAAACTCAGTTGGGCATAGTTTTATGCACTTGTAGCTCCAGCTACTCAGGAGGCTGAGGCTGGGGATTTCTTGAGTCCAGGAGTTCCAGGCTACAGTAGGCTAGATCAGGCCACCACTCTTCAACCTGGGCAATAAAGTAAGACTCTGTCTCAAAAAAAAAAAAAGGCTGGGTGTGGTGGCTCACACCTGTAATCCTAGCAATCTGGGAGGCCAAGGCGGGTGGATAGCTTGAACTCATGAGTTCCAGACCAACCTGAGCAAAAGCAAGACCCTGTCTCTACTAAAAATAGAAAAACTAAGTCAGGAGGATTGCTTAAGCCCAAGAGGTTGCTGTGAGCATGGCACTCTACCCAGGGCGACAGTTTGAGACTGTCTCAAAAAAAAAAAAAAATTAACAAAGGATAAAAACAGGCTCAGCATCCATGCTCAGTGGTTAGGGCACTGGCCACATACACCAAGGCTATCAGGTTTGAACCTAGCCTGGGCCTGCTAAACAACAACAATGACAACTACACCAAAAAATAGCTGGGCATTGTGGTGGGTGCTTATAGTTCTAGCTACTTGGGAGGCAAGGGGATTCCTTGAACCCAAGAGTTTGAGGTTGCTGTGGGCTATGACACTAGAGCACTCCATTGAGGGTGACAAAGTGAGACTCTGTCTCAAAAAAAAAAAAGGTCAGGTGCGGTGGCCCAGGCCTATAATCCCAGCAACTATGGGAGGCTGAGGAGGGAGAATTACTGGAGCTCAGGAGTTCAAGACTCACTTGAGTGAGACCCCGACTCATGAAAAAAATGGAGAAACCCAGCTGGGCACTGCGGCGAGCGCCTGTAATCCCAGCGGCTTGCGGAGGCTGAGGCAGCAGGATGCCCACAAGCCCGAGTCTGAGGTTGCAGTGAGCTACCAAGTCCCAGGGGCACAGGGTGGGACTCTGTCTCAACAACAACAACAAAAAGTAAATAAAAAATAAAATAAAACTGACAATGGTGGATGATAATTTTTTCTACTCAGTAGAAGAGAACCTAAAAGATTATTATTTTGAAGCTGTAGGATATTAATCCATTAACCAGTTTTCTTTTCTTTCTTTCTTTTTTTTTTCAAACAGACAGACTCTCATCAAGCTGTCACCCTGGATAGAGTGCTGCCCTGGTGTCATAGCTCACAGCAACCTCCAGCTCCTGGGCTCAAGTGATCCTCTTCCCTCAGTTTTTCTATATTTATTTATTTATTTATTTAGAGACAGAGTCTCACTTTATCGCCCTTAGTAGAGTGCTGTGGCATCACAGCTCGCAGCAACCTCCAGCTCCTGGGTCAAGCTGCCTCTACCTCCCAAGTAGCTAGGACGACAGGCACCCACCACAATGCCCAGCTATGTTTTGGTTGCAGCCGTCATTGTTGTTTGGCATGCCGGGCTGGATTCGAACCTGCCAGCTCAGGTGTATGTGGCTGGCACCTTAGCTGCTTGAGCCATAGGCACTGAGCCGTCACCTTTTATTTTTAAAGACAAGATCTTGCTATGTTGTCCATGCCACATTGCAATGGCTATTCACAGGTGCAATCACAGTGCACTGCAACCTTGAACTCTTGGCCTCAAGCAATCCTCCCTCCTGAGCCCCTCAAGTAGCTGGACCTACAGGCATGTGTCATTGCACTTGTTTTATTTTATTTATTTTATTGAGACAGAGTCTCACTATGTTGCTCTCGGTAGAGTGCTGTGGCATCACACCTGACAGCAACCTCCAACTCTTGGGCTTAAGTGATGCTCTTGCTTCAGCCTCCCAAGTATCTGGGACTACAGGTGCCCACCTCAATGCCTGGCTATTTTTTTGTTGCAGTTGTTTAGCTGGCCCAGGCTGGGTTTGAACCCACCACCCTCAGTGTATGTGGCTGGCACCATAACTACTGTGCTATAGGCGCTGAGCCACACCTGATTTATTGATTTATTTATTTTTTGTATGAAAGGTCTTTATTGGTGGGGGCGGGAGGCTGCAGAGCAGCACCAAGGAGGAGAGAAAAAGAGAAGAGAAGAGAGGAGAAGAGAAGAGGGGAGAGAGATGAGGAGAGAGTGGAGAAGAGAAGAGAGAGAGGGAGAGCAGAGGAGAGTGGGGGGGAGGAGGGGGGAGAGAAAGAGAGAGCCACACTTGATTTATTTTTAAATATATATTTAAATAGCATATGCACGCAAGTATGCTTGAATATGTCTTTACTATCACTAGGAGAATACACAAGAACCTGGTAACTGTAGTTGCTGCTAGGGGGGAAAATTAAGAGATTAGGGGTTAAGGAGGGAAGAGGTTTTTTTTTAATTATTTTTTATTGAATCATAACTTTGTACATTGATGCATTTATGGGGTTCGGGGTACTGCTTCAATATACAATGTGAAATGCTTACATTGAACTAAGTAACATCCATCTCAATTATACTCATTTCTTTCTCTTTTTTTTTGTGGAGACAGAGTTTCACTTTATCGCCCACGGTAGAGCGTGGTGGCGTCACACAGCTCACAGCAACCTCCAACTCCTGGGCTCAGGCAATTCTCTTGCCTCAGCCTCTCGAGTAGCTGGGACTACAGGCCCCTGCCATAACGCCTGGCTATTTTGTTGTTGTAGTTTGGCGGAGGCCGGGTCTGAACCCACCACCCTCAGTATACGGGGCCAGCGCCCTGCCCACTGAGCCACAGGCGCTGTCCTTATACTTATTTCTTAATAGTTTTCAAATGTACCATTGCATCATGCACAGTAGGTGAGGTCCCCCAAATACCCTCCCTCCTCCCATATCCCCCCTCAACTCCCCTCTCTCTCCTCTTCCCTTCTACTTTCTGGACTATAGTTATGTTTTGCCATTCATATGAGTGTGCAGGTGGAGGGAAGGGGTTTTACCTTTCCATTTAGTGTCATGTATGTTTTTTGTTTTGTTTTGTTTTGGGGGTTTTTTTTGCAGTTTTTTGGCCAGGTCTGGGTTTGAACCTGCTATTTCCGGCATATGGGGCCGGTGTCCTACTCCTTTGAGCCACGGGCACTGCCCTGTCATGTATGCTTATTACCTATTAAACAATGAAATTAAATTTTTTTTATTGGTGGGGGAGGGAGGCTGCAGAGCAGCACCAAGGAGGAGAGAAAAAGAGAAAAGAGGAGAGAGAAGGAGAGCAGAGGAGAGAGCAGAGAAGAGGGAGAGCAAAATTAAATTTTTGAAGGAGAAATTTAAAAAAAAAGACTGACTATAAAGTCCAAATTCTAAAACCCTCTGCTATAAGCTATCTTTTGGTTCTGACAGATTTCTTCTTTTCTTTGTTCTTTATTCGTTGCAGACAAGCTGGGCATGGGATCCTTTGTTTCTGGTTCCTGCAGAGTCACTTATAGCATAGCATTAGTTAGTTAGCACAAAATTCCATCTCAAAAAATGTTTAGGGCAGCGCCTATAGTTCAGTGGGTAGGGTGCTGGCCCCATATACCCAGGGTGGCGGGTTTGAACCCGGCCCCAGCCAAACTACAACAAAAAAAAATAGCCGGGTGTTGTGGCAGGCGCCTGTAGTCCTGGCTACTCGAGAGGCTGAGGCAAGAGAATTACCTAAGCCCAGAAGTTGGAGGTTGCTGTGAGCTGTGATGCCACTGCACTCTACCAAGGGCAACAAAGTGAGACTCTGTCTCTAAAAGAAAAAAAAACTGTTTAAATATTTTAGAGCAATAATTTTCAGAGTCAATGGAAACTTTCCCACTCCTGGTGGGCCTTGTAGGTAGTCTCTGAGAAGAGAAAAGGTGATTCCTTCAACCAGATTAAATCTCTTAACTGTGTTGCTTGAATAGAACCAACCTCTTAATAGTAACACATGATGATGACAGTGGTTCCCTCCTACTCTGTGCTTCTGTATAGAGAAGTGTAGTCCTTAAGCACTCCCAAAACTTCAGCTAAAGTTCCCCTCAGTGACAATAAGGAGAGTCAAAATGTGCTGGACGGGGCGGCGCCTGTAGGGCACCAGCCTCATATACCAAGGGTGATGGGTTCAAACCTGGCCCTAGCCAAACTGCAACAAAAAAATAGCTGGGCGTGGCTCGGCACCTGTGGATCAAGTAGCTAAGGTGCCAGCCACATACACCTGAGCTGGCGGGTTCGAATCCAGCCCAGGCCCACCAAACAACAATGATGGCTGCAACAAAAAAATAGCCGGGCGTTGTGGTGGGCGCCTGTGGTTCCAGCTACTTGGGAGGCTGAGGCAGTAGACTCACTTGAGCCCAGGAGTTGGAGGTTGATGTGAGCTGTGATGCCACGGCACTCTACCCAGGGGGACAGCTTGAGGCTCTGTCTCAAAAAATAATAATAATAAAATAAATCAAAAAAATAAATAAAGAAAAATAGCCGTGCGTTGTGGTAGGTGTCTATAGTCCCAGCTACTCTGGAGGCTGAGGCAAGAGAATTGCCTAAGCCCAGGAGTTGGAGGTTGCTGTGAGCTGTGACGCCACAGCACTCTACTGAGAGTGATAAAATGAGATTCTGTCTCTTAAAATGTGCAGGAAGAGACTGAATAGCTACACACAAGGCTTACCTAGTCAGCTCCTGGGTGGCTAGAGATTTAGCCAATTTCTTTCTTTCTTTTTTCTTTTTTTGTAGGGAAAAAAAAACAACCTTCAACTCCTGGGTTTAGGCAATTCTCTTGCCTCAGCCTCCCTAGTACCTGGGACTACAGGCGCCCGCCAGAACGCTGGGCTATTTTTCTGTTGCAGTTTGGCGAGGGCAAGTTTGAACTCATCACCCTCGGTATATGGGGCCAGCGCCCTACCCACTGAGCCACAGGCGCTGCCTGAGATTTAGCCAATTTCAAGGATTAGGGAATAATTTTTAGGCAAGATGGTTGTATATTGCTATTGTTTCCAAAGCTGTAAAACAGTCCCTGAGTGAATCCATTGTGCTGTGTGTTGTCTGAAGAATAGCCTCATTCACTTTTGCGGCATCCCAGGGAAGAACAGGAGTGTCTCTGCCGGAGGGCAGTTGACAGTTCATTTCACTCACTGGATTCTTCCCAGCATGTCGTGTGGCACCTTGCTGTTAACTGTGCCCTTTTCTTTTTTTTTTTTTTTTTTTTTTTTTTTTGAGACAGAGCCTCAAGCTGTCCCCCTGGGTAGAGTGCCGTAGCATTACAGCTCACAGCAACCTCCAACTCCTGGGCTCAAGCGAGTCTCCTGCCTCCGCCTCCCAGGTAGCTG
>CAUYQS010052877.1:0-18914 GCA_963574585.1 Otolemur crassicaudatus | reverse complement strand
TTCTGGGGTACAGTGTGGGGTTTTCACATGCAATCTGAAATACTTCCATCAACTGGTCAACACAGCCTTCATGTCATTTTCTCAGTTATTGCTTTAAAACATTCACATTCTACTCTTAGAAAGATTCACCTGTACCCCTGTCAATCTGTATTTAATTTCATTGATTTTTGCTTCAAATTATTTATTTCCTTCTGCATGTGTTAAGTTTATTTTTTTGTAGGTTCTTGAAGTGAGAGCTTGGATTATTTATTTGAGACTTTTACTCTTTTTTCATAATACATTTAATGCTACATTTTCCTCTTATCACTGCTTTGACTGTGTCTCACAGGTTTTGATATATTTTCGTATTAATTCACTTCAATGCACTTTTTAAAAGAATTTCCTTTGAGTCTTTCTTTATGAGTTATTCAGAAATATATTGTTTGATAAGGGTATACAGAACATTCCCCAGATGAAGGGATCAATTACAACCTGATATTTTACCTTAGAAATACAATGTAAACTGATCATTTGTACCCTTGTATTAATCTGAAATTTAAAAAAAAAAAAGAAGTATATTGCTTAGTTTCTAAGTGTTTGAAGATTTTCCTGTTATCTTCTGTTATTAATTTCTTGGTTGGTTTCACTGTGGTTGGAGAACACACTGTATGATCTCATCTCTTTTAAATTTTCTGACATTGCTTTATGGAACAAGATATGGTCTATCTTGAAATACATTCTGTGGGTCCTTGAAATTAATGCATATTTTGCTGTTTTCAAATAGACTGCTTATAAATGTTGAGTAGATGCTATTGGTTGATGGTGTTGTTGAGTTCTTTTATATCCTTGTTGATATAAAAGTTGTTCTATCAGCTGTCAAGAGAAGGATGTTGAAGTCTCCAAATTTAATTGTAGATTTGTCCCTCTTTTCGATTCTATAAGTTTTGACTTCACATATTTTAAATCTCTATTGTTGAGGCATACACATTTAAGATAGCTATGTCTTCTTGACGGATTGACCCATTTTACCATTGTATAATGTCCCTCTCTGTCTCTGGTATCTCTGTCTCTGGTATCTTTTCCCTGAAATCAGTTTCATCTAATATTAATATAGCTATGCTTGCTTTCCTTTGATTAATGTTTGCATAATACATCTTTTTCAATCCTTTAATTTCAACCTACCTACACTATATTTAAAGTGGATTTCTTGTAGATAAAATATAGTTATGCTGCGTTTTTTTAATACACTTTGCCAATGTTTCTTTGAATTGGTTTATTTAAACCATTTATATTTAATATACTTATTCATATGTTAAGGCAAAACCCAGAAATTTTGTATTTTTATGTTTTCAGTCTCTGTTTTTCTCTACTTTATTGCCTTATTGGTATTTATTTCCTCTGGTTTCTCTATTTTATTGCCTTATTGGTATTTCTTGAACATTTTGGATTTTCCACTTTATCTATGGTGTTTTTTAGAATATCTCTTTGCTCGGCATTTTTTTTGGTTACTTTAGATGTTACATTATGTACACACAACTTACCACAGTCTATTGATGTGATCTTTTTACCAGTTTGATTGAAATACAGAAACTTTACCTTCCTTTATGTCTTTTTACCTTTTCCCATTTATAAATGTCTTAAATATTTCCTCTATATCCACTTAGAACCACTCAGTGTCATAATTTTCACTTTAACTGTCAAAGCAAAAATAATTCAGAAATTGTAAGAGGAGAAGGAAAGCTTACTATATTTACCCATGTGTTTCCTTGGTGCACTTTTTCCTCCATCCTGTTGTTCCAAAATTCCTCATTCAATTATTTTCCTTCTGTTTAGAGAATTTCCTTTAGCTATCTTTCAGAGCAAGTCTGCAGGAAACAAATTTGCTTAGTTTTCTTTCTCCTGGGAATGCTGTATTCACAAAATACTTTTTCACTGGGTAAAGAATTCTAGGCTGACAGTTCTTTCTTTCAGCACATAAAAAATATAGTATATACTTGCCTGATTGGGAAGAGACCATCATTGTGAAGGTGGTTTTGCCAGGATGAGGCTTAGCCATTATATTCCAGATGTTCTGACCTCTGTGATGTCTCCAAATGTGGTAAACTCAACTATATAATCTATGCTAGCAGATGACTGTGTTCATCCTCTCCCCTGATATTTTATATATAGCCACTTTCTTCTTGCCTTTATGATTATAATTAGAAATCCACTGTAATCTTAATTAATTGCCTGTAAGGGTAAGGTGTCTGTTTTTCTCTGGCTGCATTCATAATTTTTTCTCTGTCTTTAGTTTTCAGAAGTTTAACTACTATGTGCCTTGGCAGTGAATTCATGGCACAGATTTCTTTGAGCTTATCCTGTTTAGCATTCACATGTGTTCTTGAATTTGTAGATTTATTTCTTTTGTCAAATTGGGGGAATTTTCAGCAAGGAGATAAACATATATAATATTCTGAAGGAAAATGGGGACATACCTAGCAATAAAGCAGAAAATGTTCTCTAATAAAAGCTGGAATAAAAAAGTATCTACATGGAAAAGATGAACTTGGATTCCAATCACTCATCATGTACCAAAAAAAAAAAAAATCAATTGCAGGTATATTAATAGCTTGAAGATCATAAAATTCTTAAAACACTTACTAGACAATTTACATTAATAATTTTTCCTTAATAAACTTCACAATATCTCCTGAGCAAGACAATAGTATTATTTTGAAGAAATCACTGATAATTTTCAAATACATCAAACTTAACAAAATGAAATCATTAAAAATCATATTTTGAGCTTAGAGAATGAAGTATAATAAACCCATTCAAGGCCTGTTTCTATCTTCTTGCCACTCTACTTGGACTCTATTCCTTCTGGCATTGCAGTTTGGGAGTTACATAAGAGGAGAATTCTGAGATAAATTGGGTCTCACCCCATGTATTTCTTTCCCTCAGTATTACAACCAAAAGTTGATTGGGGTTCAATATCTGTAAACATGTGTCTTGCATACTGTATATACCCACCTTTCGTCATTGCTTATAGCAGGAAAATCAATCTTATATTAGCTTCTACATTATGGGACGTATCAGAAGCTTCCCTAAACTTGGTTTTAACTCATCCACATGATTCAGCATCACACCCTTTTCAAAGGTGCTTCCAAATATAAATAGCTCGCAGGGGAAATGGAAGGAGGCTAGCAATTATCCTGACTTCTCACCAAGCTAAGCTGGACCTGTTAGATGACCAAATGCTGTATACAACTTTAAAAATGAGAATTATTGCTTAATTGATGTGGAGATGATGAATTATATCTCATTTCAGGAAAATAGTTCTGATTGGTTATTTGTCAATTAGAAGAACAAACAAATCAATTACCAGAGAAAATTCCTAATACTTAAAAAACAACTTCCTTCATGGGGCATTTTCCCATGGCCTAGAGAACTTAACATAAACAATATCAAAGGAAAGTTCTGCTGATTGGTCTAAACTTCGGAAGCCCAGTGTATAAAAGGTACACATTGGAAGACATCAGCAGATTCTGGGACACTCACCTCTAAACAAGAACCCATCCTCCACACAGGATAACATGACCCACTGCTGCTCCCCTTGCTGCCAGCCCACCTGCTGCAGGACAACCTGCTGCAGGACCACCTGCTGGAGGCCCACCTGCTGCCGCACACCCTGCTGCCAGCCCAGCTGCTGCCAGCCCTGCTGCCCCCCAACTTGCTGTCCAACCACCTGCTGCAGGACTACCTGCTGGAAACCCACCTCTGTCACCACCTGCTGCCGCACACCCTGCTGCCAGCCCAGCTGCTGTGTGTCCAGCTGCTGCCGCCCCACTTGCTGTGGCACCTCCTGCTGCCAGCCCAGCAGCTGTGCACCTGTGTACTGCACCAGGACCTGCTACCAGCCCACCTGTGTCTGCCTGCCTGGCTGTCTGAACCTGGGCTGTGGATCCAGCTGCTGCCAGCCTTCCTGCTGCTGATCAACACTCTTGCTGAAGACCAAGCACTTGCCACATTCTGGTTTTGCATCGCCTAACCCAGGTCCTGCACCAAAATCACTCTCCAGGCTTTGCCATCATCAAACTACCTGTAGATTGTCTTCCTATAAAGGATCTCAAGCGTGTGCTTGATGGAGCGCAGTCTACTTTATCCACATTTCTCCTCTTTATCTGTTGAGTGGAAGCTCTAGCTCTTGATCTACTTTGTCTGTTCTTGATCTTGAGTGATGTTCTCAGATATGGAAGAACCATCTTCATCTTTTCACTCTAAGCAGCCCCAAAACTGAGCAAACAGACAGAAACCTACTTTTTTCCTAACTCTTCTCAATGATAAGTGATATTTTCTCAATGTATTCCTTATTACTGTGCCTTCTTCTTTTCCCCTTTTATGGCCACTTTACATTGTTTTCCTAGTTGAGGGGAGTCTCCCCTGCTTATTTCCTAATAAACCTGTATTGCCTCACATCTTCTCTTGCATTTGTATTTATTTCTAGAGTATTTCCTTCATAAGAGCTCACATTTAGACTGCATTTCAAGCTCATCATTTCTTCATCACCTTGCAAGGCTATTATTGATTTGGTTGATAGGGCCAAACGCAAAGGCCCCCCCAAATAGAACTGAACACAAAGACCTACCAAACAGGGCTGACTGTATAAATCCCACCCAGAAAGGGATGGGTGCACCAACCCAGCAACCCCTGACCCTCATATTCCCATCCTGCCTTGCCCCTTACACTGACTTCTTTTCTGAACTCAGCCCACTCACACCTGAGTGAATAAATGGCTACAAGGCCCACACAGAACCTGAACTTCATTTCCTTTTGTTCACGTCTTGGAATAACCTTACATTTTAGGTGCTGGAAACCTGGTTCAACCCTCAGGGGGCCGAGATACACCCTGTCAGACCCATTACCAACTAGACAAACTCTGTTCTGAGGAGACAAAGGGAAAAGTGGGTGGGGACTCCTCTGACCCTTGCCTGGAATCCATCCATTTATTAGCGAGGTGAGCATTCATTTATAGCCCCTATCTGAGCTCTAAAATCTCTGTTCTCTTCTCCAATTCTTATAGCCCTTCTCTGAGACTTTCAACTTCTCTTTCCTGTACTTTTCACTCCAAATCCTCTCTCCCTCTTCTTTCATTTCTGAGTTAAAAATTTCAATAGTCCATGCTCCCTAAATCCATACCAGTAATGGACTAACCCTGGAGAAGCAGACTCACTCATACAGTGCCTAGTGCATGGGGGATGCCCCACCCTGGGCCTGAACCATTCTTTTCTGGCTAGTTAGATGTCCGTCAGGGATGCCTGGTAACCTTCCTAGCCCCAGCCTCAGACACCTCCCCACTCTTCTCCTTGTAAGTTCCCTTTTCATCCTTGTTTTAGCCTCAACTATCTTCTACCTCCAGTTTCTGATATAGGGACAGCTCAGTGACAGATTCTCCCTTCTTCACCTTTAAGCTCCTAACTCACCTCAAGCCTCTATACTTTTATCCTGACCTTAACCTTAAACACCTCAACTTTTTCTGTAATACAGCTTGGCCTATGTACAAACTAGACAATAGTTCATAATGGCCTGAAAATGGCACCTTTGACCTATTAATCCTCACTGGCCTTGACAATAATCATCAGAAACTGGGCAAATGGTCAGCAGTCTTTTACGTCCAGTTACATCCAGGCCTTCCTCCTCCTCTGAAAGATTTCTTCCTTGTGTTCATCTTGTGAACCTTCTCAAATTTTTCTTGAACAGCCCAAATCAGCCCTCCTTGAATCCCCAAAACCTCTGACTCTCCACTATCTTCCTTTGACCTAGCAGACAACCCTCCCCCGTCTGTCTCCCCACAGTATTCCCCCCTCAGCCTCCTCCATACCCACAGAATTCCACCCCATCCTCCCCTTCTCCACCATAGCCCCTCTACTTTCTACCAACCATGGGCAGGAAAGGAAAGATGGCATACCATACTTCCCTAACTCTTACTAGATCTGACCACACCTTTGGAACTTCCACTTCTATACCCCCACAACCTCTGTACCTCTGAAAAGTTGTGGGAATGGAAGGTATCATCAGGGTTCGTGTTCCCTGACCTGTCCCACATAAGCCAGAAACTAGGTTTGTTCTCTATAGATCCCACAAAATAGACTCACGAATTCTGATACCTAACCCAATCATATGATCTGACCTACATAGGTAAAAGGCCTATATGCCTCTGGCCAAAAAAAAGCTGTTTGAGAGAGAGCAGTGAAAAGACTTTGTGCAGGCATACTTTGAGAAACTGAGGCAGAATCCCATATGGCCGGGTTGGTTGTGGGCCTAAAAACCCCCTGACCTAAGGTCTGTCTGGTTGGTTACAGGTGTAAAAACCCCCGACTTAAGGCCCACATGGGAGCAGAGGTTTGCACACAAATTTCTGTATGCCCTAGAAGTTTCTTTATGCCTTGTTTTAAAGATCAAAGTAACTGCCTCCAAATGGCGAAGTCAGTAGGACAGATTTTCAAACCATCTCTTTCCTCCATAGCCTCAGGCTTCATCAGATAAAAAGAAGTAATGGCTAACAACATGTTCTCCATTAAGTTATACTAAACCAGGTTATGTTGAAAGGGTTATATTTAAAGGTGTACAATTGGATGGATTATTAGATTACTAGGGAGGAGCTACTCACTCACAGGTACTCACAAGATGCTTAAATGGATTAATGATGTCATTAATATCCAATGCGCATGTGTAGAAGGAAGTCATTGATATCCAGTGCACACGTGCCGAGGGATTATAATGAATATTAATGAGGTCATTGATGTATAGTGCACACATACAAAATTGGCTATATAAGCCAACAGTAAATAAAGAAGCTCACCATTTTGCTTGAGCAAGCAAATGGTCACCTTTATTTAAAACACAATTTCAATAAGCATGCTTATTCTCCATGATGTCGCTTTTCCATGAGACCCTAACAGCAAGACCTGGCATGATATATATGTCATCCTCACCTCCACACTAACTTCAGAGGAGAGGGAACAGGTCTGGATCCAGGCCCAGGTCCACACCAATGATCTGTGAAAAACAGATCAAACCCTGCCAGATGGTGATAGGACTGTCCCCCAAGAAGACCCTAATTGGAATTACCAAAGTGACTCTCTTGGAGTCCTCCTCTGTAAACACATGGTCCAGAGTCTCTTAGACTTTAAAAAGCAGCCCATAAGGCTATCAATTATGACAAACTAAAGGAAATAACTCAGAAATGGTATGAAAATCCTGCCCAGTTTTTAGCTTATCTTAACGAAGTCCTCCACTACTATATCACCTTATCATCAGAGAGCAACAAGGGCAGGCTTATTATCAACATGCATTTCATCTCCCAACCTGCACCCAACATCAAGAAAAAATCCAAAAATCCTCCCAGGGCCTTCATATTTCCCAGTGAGATCTCATCGACCTGACCTTCAAAGTTTTCAATAACTGAGAAGAATCTCTTGGAGCTCAAGTTATTGGCTTTCACCATTAGACAGGCCCTAGCTAGTTCTTGAAACTCCTCTGGACAGTCCAGAAAAAGAAAACCTCTTCTGGGACCATGCTTTAAGTGCAGAAAAACTGACCACTGAGACAGAACACCCAAATCCAGCACTCCCCCCTCCAAGCCATGTCTAGCCCACAGAGGTCCTCACTGGAAGTCTGATCCCCAGATCCTTCTGAGGTTCTGGTCCACAGTCAGTCCCAGGACCTGGTTTAATTTCCCCTATCTTGGGCTTAGCCACCAAAGATTGACAGGTCTCAGAGGTGCAAGAAGCCCCTTTAGTGGATGACCACTAAAACTGAACTCCAGGTAACTCTGCTAGGAGAAGGTAAGCCGATCTCTTTTCTCATTGATATGGGGCCACTTATTACACTCTACCCTCCTACAAAGCTCCCTTATAACAAACAGAGATCTTGGTAGTGGGTATTGATGGCAATTTGCTACACCCTCACACTACCCCACCCTGTGGTGCTCACTTTCCAGGCACTCTTTTTCACATTTGTTCCTCATCATTCCTTCATGCAGCATTCATCTACTAGGTAGAGACATCCTCTGAAAATCACATGCAACCTTGATAATTCCCACTGGCTCCCATCTCTCACTACCCATCCTACTCTCTAGCCCTTCCATTACAACCCCTCCAGTCTCTCAATCTGACTTCCCCATAGACCCCATCATGTGGGATACCTTCCTTCCTTCTATAGCCTCCCATCATTCACCCATTATCATTGCCTTTAACCCCAAATTTATATTCCTCCCTTAAATAATACCCAATCCCCACCGCGGCCCACAGAGATGTTAAACTCCTTATCCTCAAACTCCTGTCTGCTGGTATTCTCAAACCTGTTAACTCCAACTACAATACTCTCATACTTACTGTAAAAAAAAAAAAAAACTCGATGGTTCATATTAGTTAGTACAAGACTTACAGGCTATCAATGAAATTGTTCAGCCTATTCACCCAGTAGATCCTAATCCCTATACCTTCCTATCTACCACTCCTACCAAAGACACTTTTTACCATCCCCACCCATTGGGTGAATAAACTCTCCAACTCATCATCCATGAACTCTCCCAATGCCTCTTTGCCTTCATCTGGACTGACCCTGATTCCCCCATCAGCCAACAACTCACCTGGATGGTTCTCTCACAAGGATTTAGAGACAGTCCCATTACTTTGGTCAGGCACTTCAGGCCAATGTCCAGCAGTTAACTTTACGAAAATTTCCACAATTCTTCAGTACATAGATGACCTTCTCTTATGCTAATAACTCTGATCTTTGCACCTGAGTTTTCCTCACCCCCAAGGCTCTTTTGTGAATGACTCCTCCCTAACTCAGAGCCTGATGCATTCACCTACTTCTGGACAAAAAAAGAGACATCTTCCTCCCTGTACTCCTCAGAATAGACATAGTGGTTGGACTTGGAACAGGCATTGCAGGCATTAGTATCTTGACTCACTTTTACCACCAACTCTCCCTAGAACTCAATGAAGATATGGAAAAAGTAGCTGACTCTCTAGTTGCCCTACAATCCCAAATTAATTCTTTGGTTGCAGTAGTCCAAAATCACCACATCCTAGATTTATTTATAGTAGAAAAAAGGTGGCATATGCATTTTTCTAGGAGAAGAATGTTGTTTCTTTGTCAATCAATCAGGAATAATCACAGGCAAAATAAAAGAGCTCCAAGAACAAATCAAACAGAGACAAACAAATCTTGAATCATCCAATCCCTGGTCCTTATTTGATTCCTGGCCTCCTTGGTTACTTCCTTTTTTAGGTCCACTAATTATGATCTTTCTCATTCTCAGTTTTGGACCAGTAGTCTTCCACCTTATCTCCTGATTTATTGACCAGGCAATCACCTAAAAAACAACCACTCATATCCTCGCCCTACACAGATATCAACCAGTTCAGACTGAAGACCCAGGAATGTTCCTGTGACTAACCTCTCTTTCCCCCTCCCTTTCTTCCTTTATAGGCAGCCTACACCAACCCTCAACCTGAAGGAAGCAAAGAGACACCACGCCCATCACTTTGCCTCCTTATAATAGACTAAAAAGACCGGAATGATAGGGCCAAGCAAAGAGACTCACCAAATAGAAGTGAACTCAGAGACTCACCAAATATTGCTGAGTGCAAAAGCCCACTGAACAAAACTGAGTGCACAAGTTCCCCCCTGAAAGGGATGAGTGCACCATCCTCAAGTCCCAGACCCTTATACTCCCACCTCACCTTAACCCATGTGCTGACTTCCTTTTTGAACTCAGCTGACTCACATCTAAGTGAATAAAGGCTACATTGCCCACACAGAACCGGGACTCCATTTCCTTTTGTTCACATCTTGGAATAACCTCTCACGAAGGAAATCTCACCCATTTTAAAGCAGAGTACTTGGAGCTCAAGGAGACAGCGTAACATGCTCCAAAATGCACAGCTGCACTGGTTGCAAATGGCTTGATTGGCTCCTAAATTCAAGTCTGTTTCTGTAATACCAAAATGTCTTATGATGAAGAGACTAAAGTACCTACTGTGTATTCAAGAAAGTCTTATACATAAAAATGAGTGACTTGGTATTTTCACATTTGTCTCATTTTGTGAGGACTAAAGATAGAGGAAGTGGGGAGTAAGAATGGAGGAGTCTGCAAGCTTTAGATTTGTAGGATCTCGGCCATTTGGTTCATTGAAAAGATCAACTCACAATTACAGCAGATTAATAAAAGAAAGGTGTATTTACAAATATTTTGCACATGGGGGGAACCACAAGACTGATTACCCAATGTCTCAAGGATGGTCAGATATTTTTATAGATGCCTGTTTGAAGAGAGGGGGGAAAGGTGAAGTATGAGTGCAGCCAGTGGTTATTAGGGAGGATGAATAGGTAGGGAAACAAATTGACTTATAAGTTACCCTGAGGGACTATTGTGTTTTAATGGTACTGTGTTTTAAATGATTTGAGTCAGGTCTGCTAGTATTCAGGGAGGAAAAGAAGTCAGTTGCCTATTTTGATCAGTCTGGTTTTATGCAGATAGAAGGACAGCCCCTTCCAAAGCTTTCTGATTGTCAATAGCCTTTAATTCAAAATATTCTTCATGTTAAGTAGTCATATTTGGGGGTAAAATTTCCTTAGCTAACAGGACCTTCAAAATCTATAGATTAAAAAAAAACCTTTTCTTTCAATAACGAGGTATTGTTCACCTATGTGTTTAAGCTAGAAATAGAGGACCAGTGATTTTTCAACTGGTGTGCTGTAAGAGGATCTTAGGTGTGCTGTGAAAGTTCTTAAAAAACAATAATTAAATTATTTTTGAAAGAAGTTCATAAAATATTCACCCAGGCCAATTTCTTCAAGAGTTTTCCCTACACTTTCTTTTAGTGTTTTTATAGTTTCATGTCTTAAATTTAAATCTTTAATCCAGTGAGAGTCTATATTAGTTAGTGGTGACAGGTGTGGGTCCAGTTTTAGTCTTCTGCAGGTTGCCAACCAGTTCGTCCAGCACCATTTGTTAAATAGGGAATCTTTTCCCCTCTCAATGTTTTTAATTGGCTTGTCAAAGATCATCTGTTAGGTTCAAAAGAATTAAAATTTTTCCTTGTATCTTCTCAGACCACAAGGCACTAAAAGGTGGAGCTCAACTCCAACAAAAATGTTCAACCCCACGCAAAGGCATTGAAATAAAACAACCTTCTGTTGAGTGACAGTTGGGTGCAGGAAGAAATAAAAGAGGAAATCATTAAGTTCCTTGAGCATAACAACAATGAAGACACAAGCTACCAAAACCTGTGGGATACTGCAAAAGCAGTTCTGAGAGGGAAATTTATCACTTTAGATGCCTACGTTCGAAAAACAGAGAGAGAGTGCATCAACAAACTCCCAAGCCATCTTATGCAATTGGAAAAAAGAAGAACAATCTAAGCCTAAACCCAGCAGAAGAAAAGAAATATCCAAAATTAAATCAGAGATCAATGAAATTGAAAACAAAAGCATCATTCATTAAATGAAACAAGAAGTTAGTTTTTGAAAGAAATAAATAAAATAGATAAACCTTTGGCCAGACTAACTAGAAATAAAAAAGTAAAATCTCTAGTAACCTCAATAAGAAATGATGAAGGGGAAATAACAACTGATGCCACAGAGATATAGGAGATCATCTCTGAATACTACCAGAAACTCTATACCCAGAAATTTAACAATGTGAAGGAAATGGATAAATATTTGGAATCACATCCTCTCCTTAGACTTAGCCAGGAAGAAATAGAGCTCCTGAACAGACCAATTTCAAGCACTGAGATCAAAGAAACAATAAAAAAATCTTACAACAAAAAAAATGCCCTGCTCTGGATGGCTTTACACCAGAATTCTATCAAACCTTCAAAGAAGTGCTTATTCCCATACTACAGAAATTATTCTAAACAGTTGGGGAAGGAATCTTCCCCAACACATTCTATGAAGCAAACATCACCCTGATACCAAAACCAGGAAAAGACCTAACTAAAAAGGAGAATTTCAGACCAATTTCACTAATGAAAATAGATGTAAAAATTCTCAAGAAAATCCTAGCCAATAGATTACAGCTTATCATCAAAAAAGTCACACATCATGATCAAGTAGGTTTCATCTCAGGAACGCAAGGCTGGTTTAACATACACATATTAACAGAAGCAAAATCAAAGACCATATGATCCTCTCAATAGATGCAGAAAAAGCATTCTATAAAATCCAACATCCTTTTCTAATTAGAACTCTGAAGAGTATAGGCATATGTGGCACATTTCTTAAACTGATTGAAGCTATCTATGACAAACCCACAGCTAATATTTTACTGAACGGAGTAAAACTAAAAGCTTTTCCTCTTAGAACTGGAACCAGACAAGGTTTTCTTCTGTCACCATTACTATTCAACATAGTGCTGGAGGTTCTAGCCAATACAATTAGGCAAGAAAAGGAAATAAAGGACATCCAAATGGAAGTAGAGGAGGTCACACTCTCCCTCTTTCCTGACAATATGATCTTATACTTAGAGAACCCCAAAGACTCAATCACAAGACTACTGGAAGTCATCAAAAAATACAGTAATGTCTCAGGATATAAAATCAATGTTCACAACTCAGTAGCCTTTGTATGTGCCAATAACAGACAAGATGAGAAGCTAAGTAAGGACACAACTCCCTTCACCATAGCGTCAAAGAAAATGAAATACTAGAAATATACCTAACAAAAGAGGTGAAGGACCTCTATAAAGAAAATTATGAAACCCTAAGAAAGGAAATAGCAGAGATTTTAACAAATGGAAGAACATACCGTGCTCATGGCTGAGAAGAATCAACATTGTTAAAATGTCTATAGTTCCCAAAGCAATCTACCAATTCAATGCCATCCCTATTAAAATACCAACATCGTACTTTCATGACTTGGAAAAAATGATTCTGCATTTTGTATGGAACCAGAAAAAACTCCGTATAACTAAGGCAGTTCTTAGTAATAAAAACAAAACTGGGGGCATCAGCGTACCAGATTTTAGGCTGTACTACAAAGCCATAGTGGTCAAGACAGCATGGCACTGGCACAAAAATAGAGACATAGACATTCGGAATTGAATAGAAAACCAGGAAATGAAACTAACATCTGATTTTCTACAAAGCAAATAAGAACATACTTTGGGGAAAAGACTCCCTATTCAATAAATGGTGCTGAGAGAACTGGATATCCACGTAAAGACTGATAAGAGAACTGGATATCCAGTAAAAGACTGAAACTGGATCCACACCTTTCTCAACTCAGAAGAAAATGATTGGAGATGGACAAAAGACTTAAATTTAAGGCATGAAACGATAAAAATCCTCAAAAAAAGCATAGGAAAAACACTGAAAGTTATGGCCTGGGGAAAGACTTCATGAAGAAAACTGTCATGGCAATTGCAACAACAACAAAAATAAACAAATGGGACTTAATTAAACTGAAAAGCTTTGGTACAGCTAAGGAGACAACCACCAAAGCAAAGAGACAACCTACACAATGGGAAAGGATATTTGCATATTTTGAATCAGACACTAGCTTGATAAGTAGGATCTATAGAGAACTCAAACTAATCCACATGAAAAAGCCAACAATCCCATATGTCAATGGACAAGAGACATGAATAGAACCTTCTCTAAAGAAGACAGATGAATGGCTAACAAACATACGAAAAAATGTTTATCATCCTTAGTTATTAGAGAAATGAAAATCAAAACCACCCTGAGATACCCTATAACCCCAGTGAGAATAGCCCACATCACAAAATCTCAAAACTGCAGATTCTGGTATGGATATGGAGAGAAGGGAACATTTTTACACTGCTGGTAGGACTGCAAACTAATACAACTTTTTGGAAGGAAGTATGGAGAACCCTCAAAGAACTCAAGATAGACCTCCCATTTGATCTTGCAATCCCATTACTGGGCATCTACCCAGGAGGAAAAATATCCTTTTATCATAAGGACACTTGCACTAGACTGTTTATTGCAGCTCAGTTTAGAATCGCCAAAATGTGGAAACAGCCTAAATGACCACCAACCCAGGAACAGATTAACAAGCTGTGGTGTATGTACAGCGTGGAATACTATTCAGCCATTTTAAAAAATTGAGACTTTACAGCCCTTGTATTAACCTGGATGGAAGTGGAGCACATTATTCTTAATATAGCACCACAAGAATGGAGAAGCATGAATCCTATGTACTCAATTTTAATATGAGGACAATTATTGACAATTAATGACAAGGTGGGGCTAGGCAGAAGGGGAGAGCATAGAGAGAAAGAAGGAGGGAGGGGTGGGAGAAAGGAAGAACAGAGAGAGAGAAAGAGGGAGCAGTGGGGTCTTGGTGTGTGACATAACTTTTGGACGCAAGACACAATTGTAAGAGGGACTTTACCCAGCAAATGCAATCAGTGTAACCTGGTTTCTTGTACCCTCAATGAATCCCCAACAATTAAAAAACAAAAACAAAAACAGAGCGGTGTGAATCAAAAGGTGATTAAGGACTTCCAAAAAGTTTATTCTCCATAAAAGAAATGAAAAAAAAAATGGCAAAAAAAGAAAAACAGTTAGAATCAATGTTTTTAAAACTCTGAAATTAGCCAAAGACTTGAAATGATCTAAAGATCACTTATTTAAAAACTACATCTAAACCTTGGTGATAGCTTTGTGGCTAATTTAGCTTACCCAATACTTACTCTCCTTTCCCTACTTCCAGTCACCTAAAAACAAATAGCACAAAATTTTTGTTAAAACAAGGAGTGTAACTATAAGATGTCTATTTGCAATTAAGCAAATTTTTAAAAATTGAATTAACATAGAAAAGAATGTAGGAAAAATCATGGCTATTAATTTTGATGACATTGTTGTAAAAGTATTAGAATATTTTATGTGTTTAAAAAAGAGAAGAATTTTGTTTTCATTTTATAATGTCTTGCAGAAATTTGTATTCATCAATCAATAATTCATCAATCAATATGAATCACAATTCATATGATTGTATGGCCACAATCATAAAATTCATATAATTTAGATTTCTGCATTTCTTATTCACCAGAAGCTATTCCACTTAAATGTTTATATTGCTGTCATATAACTGAGAATTCAGTATTTAATAAATGTGTCTAATTAAATAATCTATTGCAGATATTTACAAAACAAACAAACAAACAAGCAGTTTGACAGCCACTAGAGGGGACAGAACAGGTTGGACCTCCTTAGGGAAGCCTATTTCTAGAGAAGTGTCAATATTTGAGCTGTCTCGTGGTTCCCTGGAACACCCCTCTTATAAGGCTATCTTTATTTAAGCTGATTCAGAGCTTGCTAAGTGTGAAAGAAAGGCCTTTTCTTTGAGAGAATTGTTTAACATCACAGCTCTCTGGTCGTGGTGGATACACTTGGGGAAAACAATAGAATAACCAAAAAACTTAACATGAAAAGCTAGAAATGAGTTGTCCACAGGCACTTTAATAAGCTCTGACATATTCCTGAGAATCTAAGAGGCCATGCTCATGTTAGGACTGTGCCCATGACTAGGAATGTGTGCATGCCTGAGTCAGATCCAAGACTTTGTAACAATGGCCATGGTGACAGGGGTCATGATGATTAGTGATGTTAAGCCAATTTTTTCATATTTATTGGCCATTTGTCCATCTTCTTTTGCAAAACCTCTGTTCATGTCTTCTGCTAACTTTGTATGGGATAGTTTGTTTTTTCTTACTGATTTGTTTGGGGTTTTTATAGATTCTGATATGCAAAATCTATAAAAACCTTTACACAGTATCAGAGGTATATGTTCATATACATCTGTATAGATTCTGGATATCAGATCTATATCAGATGTAAATACTTTCTCCTTATCTGCCATCAAACAAATGCAAACATTATAAGCTAATTGTTTGTACAATCACATTATCCTAAAATTTAAAAACAAAAGAGAAAAAAAATTTCTCCCATTCTGTTGATTGTTGATTCACTCTGTTGATGATTTCCTATGCTACATAGAAGCTTATTAATTTCATTAAGTCCCATTTCTTTATTTTTGTTGTTGTTGTATTTGCCTTTGGTGTCTTAGTCACAAATTCTTTGCCTAGGCTAATGACTAGAAAAGATTTCCTTATGTTTCCTTTTAGAATTGTTATGCTTCCATGCCTTACATTTAAGTCTTTTATCTATCTTGAATTTATTTTTGTATATGAAAGAGATAAGGGTACTGTTTCAACTTTGGCATGAGCTATCTACTTTTCCCAGCATCAGTTATGGAAAAGGGGTTCCTCCATCCAGTATATGTTATTGTCTGATTTGTCAAAGGAACACTATTCCAGTGGGGGCACATGAACAGCCTCAACCTTAGCCTTATACCAGGTATCTAGGCAATGAAATCATTTGTACTCCATTAACTTTTAAAGTTAGAAAAACTTAAATTTCATTTAAAGCAAAACAAAACAAAAGCAAAATGCTTAAGACCAGAAAAAAATAGTAATTGCAAAACCTATTTCAAGGTTAACTCATTATCAATTGAGCAAATTACCATGTTTGACATCTTTTGGATTAAATGATAATCTGAAATAATTTTTCATTAATTTATACTACTAATTCATTTTTTATAAAATTGTGGTATGGTGTTCCTCACCTATACATTTGGCAGTGCAACATTGATTTTTCTTTTTTAAATTGTTGCATTATAATGGTATAAAAATGGGGAAATATCCCATGCTCATGAATCAGTAGAATCAACATATTAAAATGTCCATAGTCCCAAAGTGATAGATTCAATGTAATCACCATCAAAATACCAACCTCATACTTCATAATTCTAGAAAAAATAAGTTTATACTTCCTACCATAGCAATCTTAAGAAAAAGAAAAATTCAAGAGATATCACTTTTCTAGACTTCAAACTCCCCTACAAGGCTACAGTAACCAAAACATCATGGTAGTGATAGAAAAATAGAGATATAGACCAATGAAACAGAACAGAGAACCCAGATATAAAGCTATCCAAATAGAGCAAGCTGATCTTTGACAAAACAGACAACAACATACGCTGGGGGAAAGAAGACATATTCAACAAATGATGCTGGGAAAATTGGATAGCAGAAGAAGGAAAAAGCATCCATATCACTTAGCACTCACAAAAATTAATTCTAGATGAATAAAAGACTTAAAAGTAAGACCTGAAACCATAAGAATACTAGAAGAAAATGTAAGAACACCTCTTCTACACGTTAGTGTAGGCAAAGAATTTATCACTAAGACCCAAAAGGCAATTACAGCAACAGCAAAATTAAATAAATAGGACTTGATTGAATTAAAAGTTTCTGCACATAAAAGGAAACAATCAGCAGAGCAAACAGATAAACTGCAGAATGGAAAAGAATATTCACAAAATCTATACCTGATAAAGAGCTAATATCCAGAATTTACAAAGAACGCAAGCTAATCATCAAGAAAGAAACAACCCCATTAAAGACATGAACAGAAGCTTTTCAAAAGAATATAGACAAATGCCCAAGAAATGTATGAAAAAATGCTCAATATCACTAATCATCAGGGAAAGGCAAATTAAAACCACAATGAGACATCACTATCCCCTAGCTAGGATGGTTCTTATTAAAACGTCTAAAACAATAGATACTGGAGTAGATACAGACAGAAAGAAACACTTATAAACTCTTGCTGGGACTGCAAATTCATAAATATAAGCTCTATGTGAAATAGTGTGGATTTTCCTCAAAGGACTAAAAGTTGACCTAACATTTGATCCAGTAACCCCACTACTAGGTACCTGACCCAACTGAAAAGAAATAATTTTATCAAAAAGACACTAGCACTTAAATGTTTATTGCAGCACAATTGGTAATTGCAAAGATGTAGACTCATCCCAAGTGTCCACTAATTCATGAGTTGATACACAAATGTGGCATATGAACCCTATAGAATACCATGTTTCCCTGAAAATAAGACCTACCCCAAAAATAAGCCCTAGCAGGATTTCTATGCATTTGTTAAATATAAGCCCTACCCCAATAATAAGACCTAGTGATGGGTGTGGCTATGCTGCTCATTCAGTGTTCAGAGTAACTCATTTTGTTGCTACCCAGGGTTAGAGCTAGTGTCACCAGCTCATCTGGATTTGTCTGGATCTATGGTAAGTGTATTACAGAAACTCACACATTCTCATCTTTGTAAGCCAGCCAAATACAGGTGAATGTCACCCACAAACTGATACCTTCTTAGTCCCAGAGTACTAACTCTCCTCCTATCAACCTAATATGGCTCCTCTCTGCCACATGGAACAGATTGTAAAAAACATCTTCTTCCCAAGTGTCATTCATAGAACTGGGAGAAACCTCTGGAGTAGGTTCTACAGAGAGAGATAGCTGTTAGTGTTCACTCAGGCTTTTGGAGGTGAACAAACTTGGACCAAAGCATGGATTCAATTCAACAACCTGCACATATCAGTACCATGCCCTCCCCATAAACATTTCCCAATATACATGCAGGGAAACCAACAGGAAGGACAGAGAGAACTTCCGGACCCTCCCAGGCCAGCAGGAATTATCACATGACCACATAGTGACCAGAGCAGAAAAAAATGCTGATGATGTGATCACTTTCCTTGTATCTGAAAACAGTCTCTAGGAGTTATTCTCAATTAAGAAACAGATCAAACACTTCTGAAAGATTCTTAACACTTAGGAAACAACTTCCCACTTTATTAATTCACCATTGACTATGAAAAACATTGTAAACTACAAGGAAAAATTCTGCTGATTGGTCCAAACATCGGAGGCCCAGTGTATAAAAGGTCCACATTGGAAGGCATCAGCAGATTCTGGGAAACTCACCTCTGAACAGAAACCCACCCTCCACACAGGACACCATGACCCACTGTTGCTCCCCTTGTTGCCAGCCCAC
>CAUYQS010052876.1:0-13921 GCA_963574585.1 Otolemur crassicaudatus | reverse complement strand
GTGCTGTAGTATCACAGCTCATAGCAACCTCCAACTCCTGGGCTCAAGCGAGTCTCCTGCCTCAGCCTCCCAAGTAGCTGGGACTACAGGCGCCCGCCACAACGCCTGGCTATTTTTTGGTTGCAGCCGTCATTGTTGTTTTTGGCGGGTCCGGGCTGGGGATTCGAACCCGCCACCTTAGGTGTATGTGGCTGGCACCTTAGCCACTTGAGCCACAGGTGCCGAGCCTCACCTTCATCTTATAAGAATGTTTTAGTTGGTTATTTTATGGTAGGTTGACCCCTTTAAAGATGTTCTTCCACGTCTCCTGACCTTCAAAATTTCCAATGAAAAGTCCACAATATTCAAATTGTCATTCTCCTATTTGTAAAGCATTGCTTTCCTGTCTTCTTGCAATTTTTTCCTCTCATCTATAATTTACAATAGTTGTCTTTAACATGCTCAGGTATAATTTTCATCTCATCGTGTCCAGGGTCCATTGTCCTTCACCAAATTTGAGAGGCATTTATAAACTGTATCTTTTTTTTCTTCTAGAGTATTGTTTATTGAAAGGCATACAAAAGCTCTACAGTTAAGACAAGGCTCAACATGGCTCACTCATATACAATGTGTCTTTAAGTATTTCTTCTGCCCCCTTCCACCTCTCCTTTTTCTGGAATTCCAATTATATGCATGTTATACTTTGACATTTCTCCACAAGTCCCTGATGCAGTTTTCATTAAAAAAAAAAAAATCGGCAGTGCCTGTAGCTCAGTGGATAGGGTGCCAGCCATTGAACCTAGCCTGGGCCAGATTCAACAACGAGAACTGCAACAAAAAATGAGCTGGGCGTTGTGGTGGGCACCTGTAGTCCCAGCTACTTGAGAGACTGAGGCAAGAGTATTGCTTAAGCCCAAGAGTTTTGAGTTTTCTGTGAGCTAAGATTCTATGGCACTCTACCAGGGGCGACAGCTTGAGACTCTGTCTCAAAAAATAAATAAATAAATAAAAATTCTTTGTTTTCTCTGTTCTTCAGATAGGACAATTTGTACTGATGTACCTTCAACTTCACTACTTGTCCACTTTCATTCTGCAGGGAGGGCCAATATCTTTAAGATATTGTAATTTTCAGTTCTAGAATTTCTATTTGGCCGTATCAAAATATTTTCTATTTTTTTGCTAAAAAACAAACAAACAAATAAAACCCCACAAATCACTGCTACAGATGCCCTGGTTGCTAAATCTGAATTTTACACACTACATCGTAAACATCAAGTAACACCACAAGCATTTTAAAAAAGGAAGTTTATTGGTCTTTAAATGGCTCAAATTGCAAATAAACAAATCGGGTAGTGGCATCAGCCTAAGACATGTGATGCATCTTTGTCAGTTGGCTTCATAGCACCTCAGTACCCAGGAGAGGAAAGGTCTCAAAGCAAAGTCACAATGTTAGTGGTTAGGACCCCTGGTTAAATAAGACTGCAATGAGTACACACGGAGATTGCTGGGCCCACTGGCCAGCGTCACACTGGTAACTTCTGCATATGACAAAGCCTATGAGAAATACGAAGTGGAAGATGTACGTCTCGAACCCTTTAAGGACAAATATTTTACATGAGAAGCTGGATGTAATATCTGAAGAGCTGAGTTCCTAAAAAGCCTATTTTTCTTAACTTTGCGTACACACCTGTTACACCTGGAATGCCTGAACACATCTAAGACCTGTTGTAATTAGGACTGAGAAAAAAGAAAGAAAACTTTTGAATTAACTGCCCTAGCCCCACTCCAAAGAGGAAAGAAAAATTCGACAGTGGCCTGTTTCCCACTGAAATCATGTTCTCAAATAGTGTGTGCTACAATTCTTTCATGGGAACACCGTATGACAGGGACACAGCCTGATGCTTGGTCTGTGCGCCAAACGTATTTTCTGTACTATACCTGGGTTTGACTGCTTGACGTTAAAAAAATGTAGCTACAGTATTCTTCATTATAAACATAAGCAGACAACAAATACTCCTAACTGCTGTAAAGCCAAAATAACCTCATGAGTACAAACGCAGAAGTGAACAGGTGGTAAGGTAAGCATGAGCATTTTCCCAAAGTGTACTAGTGCAAAATGCATTAGCTCTACTGATACTTCTTCCCATGTCCTGCTCCCAGGAGATTAAAAAACTTAACACTTACGTGCTTACCACTGGCAGAAAAGGATTTCCAGGGACCAGCATCTTAGAGAAAAAGACTGTTTACTCAAACATAACTGGGGCTGAATCCTTGCAGTCTAAAATTATCTTACAAGTATACGCTGGCCCTTCATTTTAAATGACCTTATAGTTTATTAAAAGCAATCAAGGAGCTCTGGAATCTTATTTTCAAGAACCAGAGTATGGCACACATTTTAATTTGGACAGACTCCTAGCAGACAGTTATTTCTCAAGAATCTTCTATACAAAAGTTATACTCCATGCTGGGCATATATTCTCTCGCCAGTACACACGGGGCAGCAGACCCCTGGCACCACTGAGAACATACCCAGAATGATGTAATTGGGCATTTTTCAGTTTCTAAATTAAGGCATATTCAAAAATTTCCATGTACAAGTTTACACCACTTTTCTAAGTTAATCACCAGGTAATTAATGCAGATTCACAGATGAATTACTCTCAGTTTAACTATATGCAACAACCATGCCAATAACTTTTTCTTCTATATTTTGCATAACAATGGTTAAAAAAAAGTGGTACAGTTTAACTATCATGTTCACAACTGTCATTTTTCAAGGCAGTAGAAGACCAAAACATTTTTAAATGATTTAAAATTTAAGCTTTATAATAAACACCAGAGGAAGGAGCCTTTCCTCCCATTCCCCACCCCATCTCATGTCTTTATTTAACAGATCAAGAAAGACTGCCCGAGAAACACAAGCTTACAACGCTACATTCAGGACCGTGATAAATGTAGGCAATTATGAAATAAGCTGAACTCTGTTTCTTGGTGAAGCCACATTGATTTCTTTTTTAAGTAAATTTGGCTTTCGGTGCAGTTCCAATTCATGCTTTTAGTGATACATAACAATTTCCAAAATGTTAAAGTAATTTCAGTCAATTGAGCCTTCAATGGCAATGCTTATAAATTATATTTATTAGTATGGTCAAGATAAGAAAGGAGTTTGGGCTTTGATTATAAAATGCAGCATCTTTCTCTGATTCTCTTGGCTAAACTTTTCCTCTTCTTTTTTCCATTCTTTTCTTTGCTGTCTTCCATTTTCCTGGCTCGAATTTCCCTCATTAAATCAAAAAATACCTAGAAAAAAAGAAAATAGGGTAAATAAAGCAAAATATACAAGATAAACTTAATATTTCTCCGCAGTAAACCTTGGGGATAACGGAAGAACAAATATTTGAGATCTCTTGTTTGGGGAGTATAGAAAGAAGGCAGCACAAAACTAAAG
This sequence comes from Otolemur crassicaudatus, assembly GCA_963574585.1. NCBI lineage: Eukaryota > Metazoa > Chordata > Mammalia > Primates > Galagidae > Otolemur > Otolemur crassicaudatus. The sequence goes on along the minus strand of CAUYQS010052876.1, from coordinate 10,494 downwards.
TTTTAATAAGACGTGTACTTAATAACTTTGAATTGTATTTCATAACTTGTTCCAAAGCTCCATTCTTAGAAATGGAGCTGAGGAAAATGAGTGCTTTCTTTATGATCTTGACATCAGACACTAGAAAACAACTTTCTTTGCTACCCTCCATTTGAGAATTTATTAATTTTTGTCTGATGTCTAGGAATTTGCAAAAAAATTAGCACAATAATTAAAAAAATACTAGTACAGTAATTCAAAAGTTAAATTTCAATAACATATGCTATCTATTCTTTAATAGAGAAGGGCCTGGAAGGATATAGACTCAAAAAATACACATGAATTCTTGTGAGTATATGGCAGATGCAAGAGCACCTTTTACAGCCCACAGACTTGCATACTGGATTTAAAAAAATTTTCAGTTATTACTTATAAAATTTTAAAAAAGCTCAAAAAGACTAAAAGCTAGCAAGAAATTTAAAAGAGATAATACATGTCGTAAGTATATGTACACCACATATATTTATTGTAGTATATGTGTATAAGTATATGTGCCATTCTAACATGTCTTTAGCTTTCTAATGGAAACTTTACCTGAAAAAAGCTAGGTGTGAATAGTATATAGAGCTACCTGAGTGTGAGTAGGAAAAGAGTACACATGTATTTATTTGCATTTGCAAAAAGAAGTCATGAAATGATAAACCAAATTCTAATTATCAATTTTACTTTAAAGAGGAAGGAAAGAGTATAGAGGGAATGATGAGGTATCTCTGAATACCCTGTTATATAATTTCTGAATGCCCTGTCACATACCCTGTTATATAATTTCTGAATGCCCTGTCATATACCCTGTTATATAGTTTCTGAATGCCCTGTCATATACCCTGTTATATAGTTTCTGAATGCCCTGTCATATACCCTGTTATATAATTTCTGAATGCTCTGTCATATACCCTGTTATATAATTTCTGAATGCCCTGTCATATACCCTGTTATATAGTTTCTGAATGCTCTGTCATATACCCTGTTATATAGTTTCTGAATGCTCTGTCATATACCCTGTTATATAATTTCTGAATGCCCTGTCACATACCCTGTTATATAATTTCTGAATGCTCTGTCATATACCCTGTTATATAATTTCAACTCTGGAGACATAAATGTTTTATATATTCAAAAATGAAATTAAAAACAAAGAGGCAAACTCTAACAATTGAAATTCAAAACAAATAAGACCAACTACATTCCAAATTGGTGATATATTCCATAGAGGGATTCTATCAAGGGTCTTGAAAACACAGCCTATGATGCTCAGAATAGATGCTAAGAATAAAAATAGAAACAAACTACCAACAAATAAAACAAGACAAATCTTAAAGTTCACTTTGTAGATTGTCAGTGACAGCAATATTGCTCTTTTGGAGCTATTTTATATATGTGCACAGCAGCAATTAAGTCACTAAAGTTTAGAAACAAGATTTTTAGTGTAAGAAAAGATAAATCTCTAATGTTAAATTTGAAATAATGACATGATCACATGTAAAAACAATGTAATACCACTTATTTTTCAGCACTACTTGCTGACAGGACACAAAGCAACGACTGCCTAATAGCAATGAGCAAATTAATACCAAGGCTGTGGCTGCTAAACAGAACCAGGGTTCCTTAGATGAATGGCTGATTCCTGATCTACAGAAAGAAATATAAAATTTAAGCCAAAATTTCCCTATTGGAGGAGAGGGGCCAAGATGGCAGACTAGAAGCAGCCTGTACTCACCCCTCTCAAAGAGAAGGTGAAAGGTTTGGGGTAGAGGTTTACTCATGGAGGGACACCTTGGAGAGATTACTGCCAATCAACAGAGGAGCAAATGGAGATACCCAAAGCAGAGGAGAGAGGAAGGCTCTCAGCTAGATGAGAAGGTACTGGGGGGAAGTGTTAGGAGAGAAATCTTTGGGGCTCTGTGCTCCCCCACCACAGTGGCCTCTAACTGATCAGGGAGCTGCGTGGAGACTGCAGCAGCACTGCACGCAACGGCAGGCACAGTGGTGTCTGCCAACTTCTGGTCCTGAGTTGCTGCAACAGGTGCCAGTCTGCACTTTCAGCCCCAGAGGACTGAGTTTGTAGAGGGGTCAGCTCTATTGCAGCCACATCCCCATTAGCCCTGTCAGGTCAGGTGTTGGTGTGGTCACTGTGACTGAGAGCCATGCACCCCACCAAATCTCCTAATGGCTGCCTAAAAAGAACAGGCAGCACCCATTGGCCCTAAGCATCTGCAACCACCATCTTGTCATGTCGACAGTGCTACTGCTGTGACTGTAGTAGCACTGCAGCAGCTGCCACTGTTTTACTGGGCAGAGTGAGAGCTCCAGCCACTGCAACCTGGTGGGGTGCCTGATGTCACCTCAGCCCTGCCAGGCACAGATGGCCCAGCAGCTATAGCCCAAGGAGCCACCCTGTGGCTGGCTGCCGTCCTGGAACCTGCCACGACACCCAAACCGTTCAGGTACCCACCAAGGACCTGTGCCCAACACAGGCCCTCACCAAGGACCCATGACCCACCCTGCCACTGGCTGCAGTTCTGCCATATGCCCAGGTACTCATTACTTCCTGCAACCTGCCCAGATGCCAGCCAAAGACATAACACCTGCTTCTGGTGAGAGGGACCCCCAGCTCCCTGCCCAAGCTTTCAACAGTGGCCTGGACAAATATCCTCCAGTACCAACTTGGACTGTGACAACCACAGAAAAATAGGATGATGCAGGAGAAAAACTGCAGTACAGGTTCTCAGAGTATCAGCACTTTTCTCACAGGGTCAGACCTTTGGAATAGAACACAGAACAAAAAAAGCACTCACTGGGGATTTATCATCCTTTTCACTAAGTAGGAGAGTTCCCAGAAAGGGAGAACAGGTGTGCCACAAACTTATCAGCTGTGCGCTGAGAAAAGAGGTTTCAGATGAGAAGCCAGCAAAAGAATTCTGGCAGCAAGAGAAAATAAGCTAGTTTAACATGCCCAAAGGATCACAACAGAACCATAGCAACACCCTAACCAAAAGGAAATTACTAAAATGTCAGAAGGCTGGGCACAGTGGCTCATACCTGTAATCCTAGCACTCTGGGAGGCCAAGGCAGGTAGGTAGCCTGAGCTCAGGAATTCATGGTTAGCCCAAGCAAGAGTTAGACCTGATCTCTACTAAAAACAGAAAAACTAGCCAGGCATTGAAGAGGGCACCTGTTGTCTTAGCTATTTGGGAGGCTGAGGCAAGAGGATTGCTTGGGCTCAAGAGTTTGAGGTTGCTGTGAGCTATGATGATGCTATGGCATTCTCCCTAGGACAAAAGGGCGAGACTCTGTCACAAAACAAAACAAACAAAAGCCCACAATAGACCTAAAAGAAGAATCTCAGAGCTTAAACACAAGGCTTTCAAATTAACCCAGTCAGTCAAACCTGCAGGGAAAAGAATAAAGAAGAATGAACAATCACTCAGAAATAAGGGACTATGTGAAATGAGACAATATTTGAATTACAGGTATCCCTAGGCAGAAGAAAAAGCAAAAACTGTGGAAAACCTACTCCAGTGAATTAATGAAGAGAATTAATGTAATGACCATCTCTGGGTACTGGTTTCATCAGAGATTCAGATATCCAGACAGAAACAATCATTACACAATAGGAAGATTTATAACACATAGGAAATCTCTAAGTCACACAGTCATAGCCCTGGCCAAAGTCCACATGAAGAAAATCTTACAAGCTGCAAGACAAAAGCAATAACTAACCTACAAAGGAACACCTATCAGGCAAACAGCAGACTTCTCAGTGGGACCTCAGAAGCCTTTTTAATTGTTCTAAAACAGAACTGTCAGCCAAGAATTCTGTATCTTGCAAAACCAAGTTTCATAAATGATGGAAAAATAAACACTTTTCCAGACAGGGCAACACTGGGGGAATTTTTCACTACCAGATGTGCTCTACAAGAAATACTCAAAAGTGCATTATAACATGAAACAGCACAATAGATAACAACAACAGTGTAAAGATATACCAAAGTTAAAGCTTATAGCTCTTATAAAACAATGGCAGAAGAGGGAAAAACAAAACAATAAGGTATCAGCTAACATGATGAACACAACAGCATCACACACATTGACACTAACATTCAACTCAACTTAATGTCCCACTTTAAAGACACAGACTGGCTGAATTGATGAAAAAACAGAACTCAAGTATTTGCTGTCTTAGGGAAATACATATAACGCAAAAGGATACACACGGACTCAAGGTAAAGGGATAGGAAAAAATGTTACATGCAAATGGAAAGCAAATAGAAGCACAGACATTCTTGTATCAGATATAATCAACAGACTTAAAATTTAAAAAAAATTTTTTAAAGATGATCATTATATAATGGTAAAGGGAAATTCAACAGGAAAACATAACAATCCTAAATATATATGCACCTAACATAGGAGCTCCTAGATTCATAAAGCAAAGAAATAAATAGTAGCATCTTAACAGGGGACTTCAACACCTCACTAACAGGACTGGACAGACCATCAAAGCAGAAAATGAATAAAAGAAACGCTAGACTTAAACAAGACTCTAAAACAAACGGACCTAACAGACATTTACAGAATATTCTATCCCTAAACTACTGAATATACATTCTTCTTATCAGCACATGGGACATTTTCCAAGACTGGTCAAATCATAGGCCACAAGACAAGTTTTAGCAAATTCAAGAAACCTGAAATCATTCCGTATATCTTTTTAGACCAGAGTGGAATAAAATTAGAAATCAATTCCAAGAAAACCACTCAATTTTACAAAAATCCAGGAAATTAAACAACTTACTGCTGAACAATCCTTGGATTATTGATGACATTAAGATGAAACTCAGGCTCCGCGCCTGTGGCTCAAGCGGCTAAGGCGCCAGCCACATACACCTAAGGTGGCGGGTTCGAATCCCCAGCCCGGGCCCGCCAAACAACAATGATGGCTGCAACCAAAAAATGGGCAGGCGTTGTGGCGGGCGCCTGTAGTCCTAGCTACTTGGGAGGCTGAGGCAGGAGACTCGCTTGAGCCCAGGAGTTGGAGGTTGCTGTGAGGTGATGCCATGCCCTCTACCCAAGGGGATAGCTTGAGGCTCCATCTCAAAAAAAAAAAAAAAAAAAAGATGAAACTCAAAAGATCCCCTGAACTGAACAACACAGGGGACACATGCTTTCATAATCTAGGGGATACTGAAAAAGCAGTATGAAGGGGAAAATTCATAGCCTTAAATGGCTTCATCAAAAAACAAAGACCACAAATTAACAACTTAATGTCACATCTCAAGGAAATAGAAAAAGAACCAAACCAAACCAATAACCAGCAGAAGAAAAAAAAAAAAAACAACAACAAGGCAGTGCCTGTGGCTCAGTGAGAAGGGCGCCAGTAGTCCCAGCTACTCAAGAGGCTGAGGCAAGAGAATTGGCTAAGCCCCACAGCTGGAGGTTGCTATGAGCTGTGATGCTACAGCACTCTACTGAGGGTAACAAAGTTGAAACTCTGTCTCTAAAATAAATAAATAAATAGAAATGGAAACAAACAAAAACCAATACAAAAGGATTAATGAAACAAAAAGTTGGTTCTTTGGAAAGATAAATTTGACAGATCAAATTAGCAAGATTAACTAGAAGTACAAGAAAAAGGACGCAAACAAGCTCAATCAGAAATGAAAAAAGAGACATTACAACTGATGTCACAGAAATATCTGTGACTATTCTGAAACTCTCTATGCTCACAAAGTTGAATATCTAGAGGAAATAAATAAATTTGGGGAAATACACAACCTCCCAAGCTTGAATGAGGAAGAAATAGAAATTCTGAAGAAATAGAAATTTCTGAAATAGAATTCTGAAATGTAGACCAATACTGAGTAGCAAGATTGAAATAGTAATAAAAAATCTCCCAACCAAAGGGCAGTGGGAAGCAAGCCCCGGATTAGATGGATTCACAGCAGAATTCTACCAGAACCAATCTAATGAAATTGTTCCATAATATCAAGAAATAGGGAATCCTTCCTGACTCATTCTTTGAAGCCAGTATTACCTAGGAAAGGACACACACAAAAAGAAAACTACAGACAAATATCCCTTATGAACACAGATGCAAAATCCTCAACAAAATACTAGCAAACCAAATCCAACAGCACATCAAAAAGATAATTAAATATGATCAAGTGTGTTTCATCCCAGGATTGCAAGGATGGTTCAACACATACAAATCAATAAATGTGATTCACCCATATAAACAGAATTAAAGACAAAAAAGTATGATTACCTTAATACATTAAAAAAAAGAATTAGACAGAATCTAGCACCCTCTTTTTTTTTTTTTTTAGCACCCTCTTTAGGATAAAAACCCTCAACAAACTTGGCAAAGAAACATACCTCAAAATAAAAGTCATATATGAGAAAACCACAACCAATATTATACTGAATGAGGAAAAGTTGAAAGGATTCCCCCTAAGAACTGGATCAAAAAAACGATACCACCACTTACATTCAACATAGTGTTGGAGGTCCTAGCCACAGCAATCAGGCAAGAAAAAGAGGCAGAAGGCATCCAAATTAGGAAAGAAGAGGTCAAACTATCCCTGCCTTTGACTGTATATCTAGAAAACCTGAAAGATTCCACCAAAAGACCCCTAGGACTAATAAATCTACTCTGTAAAATCTCAGGTTACAAAATTATTGTGCACAAATCAGTAGTATTTCTATATAACAATAATGGTCAAACTGAGTCAAACCAAGGACTCAATATCATTTATAATCACTACAAAGACAATGAAATACCTAGAAATACATTTACCCACAGAGGTGAAAGATCTGTACAAGGAGAATTACGATGAATATACTGAGAAATACTGATAAAAGAAATCACAGGGCGGCGCCTGTGGCTCAAAGGAGTAGGCCACCGGTCCCATATACGGGAGGTAGTGGGTTCAAACCCAGCCCCAGCCAAAAAAGCAAAATAAAATAAAATAAAAAAAAATCACAAATGACACTAACAAATGGAAAATCATCTCTTATTCATGGACTGGCAGAATCAAGATCATTAAAATGTCCATATTGTCCAAAGTGATTTTTTTTTTTTTTAAATTGAGATACAGTCTCACTTTGTCACCCTCAGTAGAGTGCCATGGTATCACAGCTGAGCCCAACCTGAGTTTGGGCTCAGGTGATTCTCTTGACTCAGTCTCCCTAGTAGTAGCTGGGACTACAGGTGCTTGCCACAACGCCCGGCTATTTTGTTGTTGTTGTTGTTATTTAGCAGGCCCAGGCTGGGTTCAAATCCACCAGCCCCAGAGCATGTGGCTGGCACCCTAACCAATGAACTGCAGGTGCCCAGCCTGCCCAAAGGATTTATAAATGTAAACCAATTCTTACCAAAATACTGTCTTATTTCACGGACTTAGAAAAAAACCATCCTAAGCTTCCTCTGAAATAAAAAAAGACCCTAAATAGCCAAAGCAAGAATAACAAACCTGGAGGCATCACATTTTACTGCAAGTTATACTACAAGGCCATAATAACCAAAAAACATGGTACTGTTATAAAAGTAGAGAAGTAAATTGATGTAATCCATTCCAGAACAGAACTCAGAAATAATCATATAGCTGCAACCAACTGATTTTTGACAAAGCAGGCAACACATACTGGGGAAAGGAAGGCCTACTCAATAAACGGTGCTGGGAAAACTGGATGGCCACATGCAGAAGAATGAAACAGGAACCCATCTCTTTTTTTTCATAGCCTCCCAAGTAGCTGGGACTGCAGGCACCACCACAATGCCCAGCTACTTTTTTGTTGTTGTCATTGTTTAGCAGGCCCAGGCCGGGTTCAAACCCACCAGCCCCTGCGCATGTGGCCAGCACCCTGAGCATTGAGCAACAGTGCCGAGCCAGGAAACCTATCTCTTGCCATATGCAAAAATTAATTTAAGATGGATAAAAAACTTAAGTGTAAGGCATGAAACTGGAAAAATTCTAGAAGAAAACTCTTCTGGACACTGGCATGGGCAAAGAATTTATGTCCCTAAAGGCAACAACGAAAATAAAGAAATGGGACTTAATTAAATTAAAAAGCTTCTTCACAGCAAAGGAAATAATAATCAACAGTGAACAGACACTCTATAGAGTGGGAGAAAATATTTGCAAACTATACAGCTGATAAAGGACTAAAATGTCCAGAATCTAGAAAGACCTCAAATTAGCAAGAAAAACCAAACACCACCATCAAAAAGTGGGCAAAAGACATGAATAGAAAATTTTCAGAAGAACATACAGAAATAGCCAAAAAAAAAAAAAAAAAGAAAAAAAAAGAAAAAATGGTCAACACCAATAATCACCAGGGCAATGCAAATTAAAACTACAATGATATGCCACCATACCCCTATTTGACCATAAGCAAAAATACAACAGATGCTGGCGTGGATACAGAGAGAAAGGAATGCTTACACTGTGTTGGTGGGACTGCAAATCAGTATAACCTTTATGGAAAACAGTATGGAGATTCCTGAAGGAATAAATGTAGACCCATCCAGCAATCTTACTGCTGGGTAACCACCCAAAGAAAAATTAGTCATTTACTCAAAAAGACACCATTTGAAGGTTTATTACAGTGCAATTCACAATTGCAAAGGTACCTCTATGGTTTGTCTTACAAGGGTACAAGTGAATCTTTCTAAAAGTAGAGTATAAACATCTTAACACAATAACTATGAAAACAGACATGGAGTCTATGTTAACTAGTTTGATGAAAATGTTTCAAATTGTGTATGAAAACACCACACTGTACCCCATGATTGCATTAATGTACACAGCTATCATTTAATTAAAAAAAAAAAACCAGAACAATTGCAAAGGTGTGGAAACAACCTAAGTGCCCATCAGTTCATGAGTGGATAATGTGTGTGTATAATATATATATAATATACGTGTACGTTATATACATATATTCCAGGGAGTACTATTCAGCCATAAACAAGAATTAATGTCTCTTGCAGCAACTTAGATGGAATGGGAGACGATTATCCTAAATGAAATATCTTAGAAATGGAAAATCAAACACCACATGTTCTCAATTATAAGTGAGAGCTAAACAATGGGTACACAAGGGCAGAGATATAAAGGACGTTGGAAACCAAGATGGGGGGAGGGCATAGGTTAAAAACGTACCTATTGGGTACAACGAACACTATTCTGGTGAGGAACCCATCAAAAGCTCTGACTTAAATCTTATACAAGGAACTGATGTAACAAAAACATTTGTAATATTTTGAAATTAGAAAAAAAAAAGAAAAAGAAAGCTATCAAAGATTAAGGGGCTGAGTCAAATGGACACAGGACCAACTAAAGGGCCATGAACTGGTTAAGAAGGAAAAAATTGAGCACTTAAAAAAAAACAAAGAATACAATAGACTGTAACACAAAAATGACATAAAACCCATGAGTTCTTGCTCCCAACTTGTGATTCTATTTCCCCAGAGACTGGGGATTTTGGAAGACCTCTGCTTCAAGTTCATTGCCAACTAGCTAGGGCAGGAAGCCTCCATTCTAACTAAATGTAATTATCAGAGTACTCCTAGTACTGCTTTCTAATGCAGATACATCACTATGGAAAGGTTATTATGTGTATAATTTTACATCAGCCTCTGCAATAAATTTCCAATGAATCCCTGTTAGAAAGCGCCAAGGTCATTTTAACTAGCAAATGCAGTGGGAAACTTTTAAAGTCTGCATTAGCTCATTTGATGAATTAAAGCTAAAGGAAGTCCTTCCAACTGCCAAGTGGAAGGAAACGAGTAACTAGGGATAGGAATAAAGCACGGGGGTTAATAAACTCAGACAAATGATAATCCTCTAAGCACAGGGCTTCCTTCAATTTTGTTTCACATGGACACTCTCAAATTCACTTTTCTCTCTCCTTTCCTCTCCTCCTCCTGTCTCCCTCTTTCTCCTTTCTATTTTAAAACAGTGTGTACAAAATTTGGCTTTTCTAATTCCAGACTAGAGACCATACAAAGTCCCTCTTCTTACATAAATCAAATTAAAACTAACCAAAACAAACATATGGGCTCATAATGCTTAGCTTAGAATACTTCTAGATGAAAAAATATATAAAACTTGTTACATCTCTCTAAAAAGAATCACAGCTATTAGCTTAAATCTAAATCTTTGCTTTCAACAGTTTCCTCACTTTTACTTAGTAGTCCCTAGTTCACATTACAGACAACAGTAATTTTCAAATGGATTAAGGATCTACTATAAAAGCTAAGCCAAAAAGTAAAAAATTAAAAAGGTTTTTAAGTTTAGGATGGGAGAAAGCTTTTTTTTTTTTGAGACAGAGCCTCAAGCTGTCCCCCTGGGCAGAGTGCCATGGCATCACAGCTCACAGCAACCTCCAACTCCTGGGCTCAAGCGAGTCTCCTGCCTCCGCCTCCCAAGTAGCCGGGACCACAGGCGCCCG
>CAUYQS010052875.1:0-11630 GCA_963574585.1 Otolemur crassicaudatus | reverse complement strand
ACTCCCTCTCTCTATAAGGCTGTTCCTGGGAGCCAGACAGGTTAGGTGATGAGGGAGTTAAGAGAGTAACTGCTTGCAGTTTTAAATAGACAATAACTTTTGCTTCCCTCTCAATGTGCTAATAGTTGTGTCTAAAAAAATATGCAATTCTTAAAAAGGTACCATTTCTGATTTCTTTATTATCTGTAACCTTTGGAAACTAATCACATGAAACTACAAAATTAGCAAATGTCTTGAAATCTGTATATAAAACATAAATTACCTCTAATTTCAAACTCCCATTTATTAGTGTACCACTCAATCTTAAAAAAAGAAAAAAAAAAAAGGAGAAAAAAGCGGCTCCAAAGATAGTCTTATACCATTCTTTAAAAAAGGAAACTGTTCCTTTTAACTTTACACCCACCCCACACCCCAATTTCAAAACACATCATTTAATTGTCTTGGTCATGGACATTTCCAAGATGAGATTTTATATTTCGTTCCCATAGCTTCTGGTTATCAGAAAACCCATGCTTTCCTTTATTGAATGAGTTTGGTCCAGCTGATGTTGGTGTATCCCTGTGATAAAAGAAAGAAAATTTATTTACAATGTTGTATAAAAAGCCACATGGGCTACCTTTTTAACTCTTCCCTTTTTTTTCTGAGACAGTCTCAAGCTGTCACCCTGGGTAGAGTGCCGCGGCATCACAGCTCACAGCAACCTCCAACTCCTGGGCTCAAGTGAGCCTCCTGCCTCTACCTCCCAAGTAGCTGGAACCACAGGTGCCCGCCACAACACCTGGTTATTTTTTGGTTGCAGCCGTAGTTGTCTGGCGGGCCTGGGCTGGATTCGAACCCGCCACCTTAGGTGTATATGGCTGGTGCCTTAGCCACTTGAGCCACAGGTGCTGAACCAACTCTTTCAATACACAGTTGTTTAGCACCTATTATAAACACAGAATGAACACTGGAAGCCTTTATAGAGCTTTTTTTTTTTGTAGAGACAAAGTCTCACTTTATCGCCATTGGTAGAGTGCTGTGACATTACACAGCTCACAGCAACCTCCAACTCCTGGGCTTAGGTGATTCTCCTGCCTCAGCCTCCCAAGTAGCAGGACTACAGGTGCCTGCCACAATGCCCGTTATTTTTTTGTTGTTGCAGTTTGGCAGGGGCCAGGTTTGAACCCACCACCCTTGGCATATGGGGCTGAGGCCCTACTCACTGAGCCACAGGTGCCACCCTATTTCAATTTTATAAGGATTTAAGATTTTTTATATTTTATAGACAGAGTCTTAACCAAGGCTAGTTTTGAATTCCTGGCCTTAAGCAGTCCTCCCACCTCTGCCTCCCCAAATGCTGACATTATAGGTATGAGTTACCACATCCAGCTTGTATGTTTAAACATACAAGGTGGACATAAAGTTTGTGTGCAATTTAAAATAATTTAACATAGTAAACTGCTCCAAACTTTATGAAAAAACCCTGTATGTGTCCTGGGTGTTTAAACTGGGTCACAATGTTAGATGTATTTCCTACTTGTGAATCTCAGTGTGAAAGGAAGGCAGGAGGCAGCCATTGGGACTGTTTCCACTTCCCATTAGTGGAAATGGAAACTAATCCTTTCGTGTAGACTGAATACTAAGTTCTTTTGGAGTTTTATGTTTTGAAGAAATAAGGACATATACTTAACTAGCCTCTAGGATATCTACTTATGTGAAGGCAGGAAAGCAAACCTGTTAACTTGAAGTTAATGTTATCTCCATGACAACAAAAATAATGAAGAAAATTAAAAAATAAAATTTTTTTTGGCTTGGCACCTGCGGCTCAAGCAGCTAAGGCACCAGCCACATACACCTGAGCTGGCAGGTTCGAATACAGCCCAGGCCTGCCAAATGACAATGACGGCTGCAACCAAAAAATAGCGAGGCGTTGTGGCAGGCGCCTGTAGTCCCAGCTACTTGGGAAGTGGAGTCAGGAGACTCACTTGAGCCCAGGAGTTGGAGGTTGCTGTGAGCTGTGATGCCACAGCACTCTACCCAGGGCGATAGCTTGAGGCTCTGTCTCGAGGAAAAAAAAAAAAAAAAAAAAAAGAGTATTTTTGTCTTATTTTGGTATTTGGTATCCAAGTTACCAAGGAACAAAAGGACATATAAGATCAAGATTAAGTGGTAGAAATAATGTAAGTGAAGTGACTGAAAGCCATTTTTCTTTTTTTGTCACCCTCGGTAGAGTGCCATGGAGTCATAGCTCACAGCAATATCAAACTCTTGGACTCAAGTGACCTTCTTGCCTCAGCCTCCCAAGTAGCTGGACTACAGGTGCCCACTACAACACCCAGCTATTTTCAGAGATAGGGTGTCGCTCTTGCTCAGGTTGGTTCAACTCCTGAGCTCAAGAAACCCATGTGCCTTGGCCTCCTAAAGTGGTAGGATTATAGGCGTGAGCCACCGAGCCCAGCCCTCCATTTCTCTTTATACTAGAAAATGCTCTTTTTTTTTTGTTGTTAGGCAGACTCTGTCACCTAGAGTGCTATGGCATCACAGCTCACAGCAACTCCAACTCTTGGGCTCAAGTAATCCTCTTGCCTCAGTCTCCCAAGTAGCTAGGACTACAGATACCACCACACATGGCTAGTTTTTCTAATTTTAGTAAAGACAAGGTCTCCCTCTTGCTCAGGCTGGTCTAATCCTGAGCTCAAGCAATTCACCTGCCTCCACCTCCCAGAGTACTAGGATTACAGGTATAAGCACTGGGCTTCCACAAAAACATTTTAAATTAAAGATCAGACACATTTATTATAGCTATATTTTATACAAAAAAAGTACAGGTGACGTGTATCTGAAAAGAAACAGCCTTATTGTTATATTTAATAGATACTCATTTTCTCTTACCAGGAAAGAAAATAAGAGTACTGATGGCTTACAGAATTATTATATCACTGTTACCCTTTGTTATGATAACTGGTCTATACCTTACTCATCTGGAAAATCCAAATTAGCTGCCAAATATAGAGAAAATGCTAGTAACTGTTCTGCCCAAATGTGCAGTAGTCTGAACTTTTACTCTTAATTCACCCCTATAATTTTCTACAATATTTATGAAAAATTATAATACCTTCCAATATTCTTCATTCTCATCTTTGCTTCTGGAGGCATTTCTTCCGGTTCACTCTGAAGAAAAAAATATACGTAAAGCAAGATGACTACATACAAATTTATTAAATTCACTCAATTACTAGTAATGCTAACTTTATCATCTTTTAGCATTTTCAATACCATAAATTTTGATAAAAGGAGAAAATTAGTGAATTATTTTATCTTGATTTTATTTAAAAAGAAATGCCCCATTTTCTAGGGTACTGATTTGGATTAAAAAAATGGTAAATATGGGTAGCACCTGTGGCTCAAAGGAGTCAGGTGCTGGCCCCATATACAGAGGGTGGCAGGTTCAAACCCAGCCCTGGCCAAAAACTAAAAAAAAGAGAAAAAAAAAGGTAAATATTTCATATTCTAGACCTGAAACTATTTAGCTACTATAACACTATACATTGTGTAAATTTTTTTTTTTTTTTACAGTTTTTGACTGGGGCCAGGTTTGAACCCACCACCTCCAGTATATAGGGCCTGCGCCCGACTCCTGTGAGCCACAGCACTGCCCTGTGTCAAATGTTTTTTTTTTTTTTTTGGAGACAGAGCCTCAAGCTGTCACCCTGGGTAGAATGCCGTGGCAACACAGCTCATAGCAACCTCCAACTCCTGGGCTCAAGCAATTCTCCTGCCTCTGCCTCCCAAGTAGCTGAGACTATAGGTGCCCACCACAACACCTGGCTATTTTTTGGTTACAGCCCTGTTGTTTGGCGGGCCAGGTTGGATTTGAACCCACCAGCTCAGGTGTATGTGGCTGGTGCCTTAGCCGCTTGAGCCATAGGAGCCAAGCCTGAGTTAAATGTTTTTATATGCACTCTCGTCAAATCCTAATATAATCCTATGAGAGAGGTAGGATTATCACTTTTCACATTTTCAGGTGAAGCAAACAAGGTTAATTTCCCCCTGGTTGGTGGGACTACACCTACGGTGCATCTTACAAGGGTACATGTGAAATTTACTACGTGTAGAATATAAATGTCTTTTTTTTCTTCCAGTTTTTGGCTGGGGCTGGGTTTGAACCTACCACCTCCGGTATATGGGGCCAGCGCCCTACTCCTTTGAGCTACAGGCGCCACCCTAAATGTCTTAACACAATAACTAAGAAAATGCCATGAAGGCTATGTTAACCAGTTTGATGAAAATATTTCAAACTGCATACAAAACCAGCACATTGTACCCCATGATTGCAGTATGTACACAGCTATGATTTCATTAAAAAAAAAAAAAATTGCCTATAGTGACAAAGCTAACAAATAGCAAAAGAATTCAATGCAAAGTAGAGGCTTTTTCTTTTCTTTTTTTTGGCCAGGGCTGGGTTTGAACCCACCCCCCTCAGCATATAGGGCTGGTGCCCTACTCCTTGGGCTCTTTTTTTCTTTTGAAACAGAGTCTCACTCTGTTGTTCCAGGCTGGAGAGTAGTGGTGTCATAGCTCACAGCAATCCCAAACTCCTGGGCTGAAGCAATTCTCCTGCCTCAGCCTCACAAGTAGCTGGGACTACAGGTGCCTGCCACAGCAGTGGGCTAGTTTTTCTCTTTTATTTTTTTGAGATAAAGTCTCACTTTGTCACCCTCAGTAGAGTGCCATGGTGTCACAGCAACTTCAGATTCTTGGGCTCAAGAGATGCTCTTGCCTCAGGCTCCCAAGTAGCTACAGCTACAGCCAACTGCCCAGCTATTTTTCTAGAGACAGGTCTCTCTCTGGCTAAGGATGGTCTTAAACCTGTGAGCTCAGGCAATCCACCCTCCTCGTCCTCCCAAGTGCTGAGATTATAGGCGTGACCACCGTGCCTGGCTTAGTTTTTTTATTTTTAGTAGAGATAGGATCTTGCTCTTGTTCAAGCTGATCTCCAACTTCTGAGCTCAGGCGAGCTACCCGCCTTGGCCTCCCAGATTATACTTCCATAAAAAAAAAATTTAATGTGATAAGGAGAAGCTCCTCCTCACAGTAAAAGACAGTTAATATATGTAAAACGGATGACAGAAAAATTACCACTTGGTAAACATTATTATAATGATTTTTCTGGCAAGAATCATCAAGTGAAAGTTTGAGAAATATTATTTTCAAAACATATTCCCAAAGGATTAAATTTTAATTACAAAGGGTAAAAAATAGTAATTTGACAGCAGAGAAATCTGGCAGGAACTATTTTAACCAAAGATCAAAGTCAGCATTGCCAGTGTATGGGGCCTATCAACAGCATGTGTTCTGAGAACTAGACATCAATTCTGTGGTATTGCCGAAACGAAACAGACAAATCCAAACTGAAAGGCACTATAAAAAATAACTGGCTTATATTCTTCAAAACTATTAAATAGCCATCAAATATACAGAAAGACTCAGGAATTACCCAAATTAAAGGGGACTAAAGATATACAACAATTAAAAAAGTATTTTAAAATTTCTAACTAATTAAGTCAGTGCCCTGAAGCAAAGCATGGTGGCTCATGTCTGTATCCTTGCACTTTGGGAGGCAGACGCGAGTGGATCACTTGAGCTCAGGGTCTGAGACCAGCCTGAGCAAGAGCAAGACCCCATCTCTAAAAAAGAGCCAGGCATTGTGGTGGGCACCTGTAGTCCCAGCTTGGGAAGGCTGAGGCAACAGAATTGCCTGAGCCCAAGAGTTTGAGGTTGTTGAGAGCTACGACACCATGGCACTCTACCAAAGGAGACAAAGTGAGACTCTGTCTCAAAAATAAATTTAAAAAAAAAAGGCTTGAGGGCAGTGCCTGTAGGTGCTGACCCCATATACCGAGGGTGGCAGGTTTGAACCTGGCCTGGGCCAGCTAAACAACGACAACTGTAACAAAAAATAGCCCAGCATTGTGGTGGGCACCTGTTGTCCCAGCTACTCGGGAGGCTGAGGCAAGAGAACTGCTTAAGCCTGAGTTTCAGGTTGCTGTGAGCTGTGATGCCACAGCACTGTAACCAAGGGTGAGATAGTGAGACTCTGTCTCAAAAAATAAGCAAATAAATAAATAAATAAAAATGAATGTCTTCAGATATATATCCAAAGTTACTTAATTATGTTCTCTATAAAACAGGTAGATGAAGATTTTGGATACATGTGCCTGTTTTTTTTTTTAATCTAAGAGACAGTTTATTATTTACTACTATTATGATACTATAAGCAGAGTATTGCATGAACCTGTCTAAGATTTCTTTAAAAACAGTTAAGGAAGATAATAAGGTATGATGCAGAAGGCCGGGTGAGGTAGCTCACACTTGTAATCCCAGCACTTGGGAGGCTGAGTTCAGTGGACTGCCTGAACCCATAGGTTCGAGACCAACCTGAGCCAGAGAGAGACTTCCTCTCTAAAAATAGCTGGGTGTTGTGGCTGGCAAATGCAGTCCAAGGTACTTGGGAAGCTGAGGTAAGAGAACTGCTTAAACTCAGGAGTTTGAGGTTGCTTTGAGCTATGACACCATAGCACTCTACCAAGGGTAACAAAGTGAGACTTTGTCTCAAAAAATAAATAAATAAATAAATAAAAGGTACGATGCATAGAACGTAGAATAGGAAACCAGAAGACCTGAAGTATAACGTTGAGTACGCATTAGCATGTATTCATACATACTTAATTTTTCCATTTGCAAAATACAAATAAACACGTCCTAAAATTCACAGGGACATATTGAAGGTAAAATAATAGTCTCTCCATGCTGCTGCATCTAGTACCTGGCCTCTATTCCTTTTTTGAATTTCCACAGCACTTCATCTTTTCGGGTCTTTTTGATTTTTATCTTGTATCATTTAATGTTTAAGTCTCTGTCCAACTAGACTAATTTCCTAAGGGCAAACATGTCTGGTTGATCTTTATAGCACTGCAGTGCCTAGCCTATAGAAAGCACCCAAATGTTTAAAATGAGTGAAAGTACAATGGAGAATATAGTGATAAACACAGCAATTTTTTACCTACTGATCTGGGCTCCAGAACACTCCAGTTCAGCAAACGCAGCTACTGTTTTTACCATTTATGACTTGAAAACCAATGCGTTGGGTTATGAAACTATTAGTTGGTTCACCCAAACCCTGCCTATTATGTTAACATCTAGTTCACATATCTTCTCTCCAAATCATTTCAATCCTCCAAATGTGTAATTCTTTTTTTTTTTGCAGGTTTTGGCTAGGGCTGGGTTTGAACCCGCCACCTCCAGCCTATGGGGCTGGCGCCCTACTCTTTTGAGCCACAGGCACTGCTCTAATTCTTTTTTTTGAGACAGAGTCTGACTATGTCGCCCTGTTAAGAGTGCATGGCACCACAGCAACCTCAAACTCTTGGGCTTAAGTGATTCTTTTGCCTCAGCCTCCCAAGTAGCTGGGACTACAGGCGACCGCCACAATGCCCAGCTATTTTTTATTGCAGTTGTCATTGTTTAGCTGGCCCAGGCTGGGCCACAGCAACCTCAAACTTTTGGGCTTAAGTGATTCTTTTGCCTCAGCTTCCCAAGTAGCTGGGACTACAGGCGACCGCCACAATGCCCAGCTATTTTTTATTGCGGTTGTCATTGTTTAGCTGGCCCAGGCTGGGTTCGAATCTGCCAGCCTCAGTGTATGTAGCAGGCGCTGTAACCACTATGCTATGGGCACTGAGCCCAAATATATAATTCTTATCCATACTGCTTTAGGAAACAATTACTCATGTAACCTGTAACAATTATTACACAACTGGATAACATCTTGAGTGGGAGTTATGATCTAAAGTCAGAGTTTAAAACAAAAATCATAGTCAAAACTATGCTTGAGACTAGGCACCTTGTAGCTCAAGTGGCTAAGGCATCAGCCACATACACCTGAGCTGGCGGGTTCAAATCCAGCTTGGGCTTGCCAAACAGCTATGACAATTATAACCAAAAAATAGTCAGGCATTGTGGCAGGTGCCTGAGTCCCAGCTACTTGGGAGGCTAAGGCAAGAGAATTGCTTAAGCCAGGAGTTGATCTTTGATGCCACAGCACTTTACCCAGGGCGACAGCTTGAGGCTCTGTCTCAAAAAAAAAAAAACAAACCCAAAAAACTATGCTTGAAAATTCCACAGGTCTGGCTTGGGACCCATAGCTCAGTCAGTAGGACACCGGCCACATACTCCAAAGCTGGCGGGTTCAAGCCTGGCTCAGGCCTGTTAAACAAAACAATCACAACCAAAAAGTAGCCGGGCATTGTGATGGGTGCCTGTAGTCCCACCTACTTGGGAGGATGAGGTGAGAGAATCACTTGGGCCCAAGAGTTTGAGATTGCTATGATGACACAGCACTCTACTGAGAGCAACACTGTGACACTGTCTCAAAAATAAAAATACAAAATAAAATAAAAAATAAAAAAATAAAGAAGAAAGAAAATTCCACAGGTCATTAAGAAGGCTGATGAGGGGCAGTGCCCCATATAGGGTTGCGGGTTCAAACCTGGCTTCAACCCAACTGCAACAAAAAAATAGCTGGGCCTTATGGCGGATGCCTTAAGTCCCAGCTACTCAGGAGGCTGAGGCAAGAGAATTGCCTAAGCCCAGGAGTTGGAGGTTGCTGTGAGCTGTGACACCATGGCGCTCTACCGAGGGTAACAAAGTGAGATGCTGTCTCTTTAAAAAAAAAAAAGAAGCTTGATGAGGTAGGGCCACTGTGAGGAGCATGAGAACTGGACTCACAGAGGGAACAGGAGATGGTAACCATTTCACACTCACACTAGAACATGCGTCCATTGAGTAGAGCTTCTGGCAGAACCATCTGTATTATTTTTAATTCCTCTAGGGATATGGGAGCAAGCACTGTAGCTTCCCCCTGTTTTTAAATTTTATTTATTTTTTTGAGAGTCTCATTTTGTTACCCTTGGTGGAGTGCCATGGTGTCATAGCTTACAGCAACCTCAAACTCCTGGGCTCAAGTCATTCTCTTGCCTCTGCCTCCCAAGAAGGTGGAATTACAGGTGCCTGCCACAACGCTCAGCTATTTTTTAAGAGATGGGGTCTTGTTCTTGCTCAGAATGGTCTCAAACTCCTGAGCTTGGGCAATCTACCCACCTTAGCCTCCCAGAGTGATAAAATTATAGGTGTTGAGTTACAGAGTCCAGTCTCCCATTTTTTTTAAACCACTAAAGATGATACAGCTGCCTTTTTAAAACTTTGAATGTATATATAATAGATCATCACTGAAGACCATGCCTATAAAAATTATTATTTTTTTTTTAGGCAGAATATTACTTTGTTGCACTCAGTAAGGTGCCATGACATCACGACTCACTGCAACTTTAAACTCTTGGGCTTAATCAATTCTCTTGCTTCAGTTTCCCAAGTAGCTGGGACTACAGGTGCCCACCACAATGCCCGACTGTTTTTTAGAGATGGGGGTCTCACTCTGACTCAGACTGGTCTTTTTAACTCTTGTGAGCTCTGGCAATCCACATATCTCAGCCTCCCAAGTGCTGGGATTACAGGTGTGGGCTACCATGCCCAGCTATAAAAATTATTAAAGGCAGCAGTACTCAATTTTTCTGTAGATCTTACATAGTATTTGCTGATTTGGTCTTTAAGCTTTTTGCTCAAAAGTCAATTAAATTTTTTTTTTTTAAGTCTCATTTTGTTGCTCTCCATAGAATGCCATGGCATCACAGCTCACAACAACCTCAAACTCTTGGGCTTAAGTGATTCTCCTGTCTCAGCCTCCCAAGTAACTGGTATTATAGGCACCACCACAATGCCTGGCTATTTTTAGAGAGGAGGTCCCCCTCTGGCTCAGGCTGGTCTTGAAATCATGAGCTCAGACAATCTGCCT
Source organism: Otolemur crassicaudatus (assembly GCA_963574585.1). NCBI lineage: Eukaryota > Metazoa > Chordata > Mammalia > Primates > Galagidae > Otolemur > Otolemur crassicaudatus. The sequence goes on along the minus strand of CAUYQS010052875.1, from coordinate 1,741 downwards.
GCCTCGGCCAGACGAGAATGCTAGGATTACAGGCAAGCATGGGCCACCTCGCCTGGCCCAATTAATATATACATATAATATACATAATTTTTTTTTTTTTGCTGGGGCTGGGTTTGAACCTCCCACCTCTGGTATACGGGGCTGGCGCCCTACTCCTTTGAGTCACAGGTGCTGCCCTATATATGTATTTTTTTGTAGAGACAGAGACTCACTTTATTGCCCTTGTAGAGTGCTGTGGCATCACACAGCTCACAGCAACCTCTCCTAGGCTTAGGCGATTCTCTTGTTTCAGCCTCCCAAGTAGCTGGGACTAACAGGTGCCTACAACAACGCCCGGCTATTTTTTTTGTTGCAGTTTGGCTGGGGCTGGGTTTGAACCTGCCACCCTCAGTATTTGGGGCTGGAACCCTAACCACTTAGCCATAGGTGCAGTCCCTAATTAATATTTTTAAATAATCCTATAACCAGGCTTGGCGCCTATGGTTCAAGCAGCTAAGGTACCAGCCACATACACCTGACCTGGTAGGCTCGAATCCAGCCCAAGCCCGCCAAACAATATTGATGGCTGCAACTAAAAAATAGATGGGCATTGTGGTGGGTGCCTGTAGTCCCAGCTACTTGGGAGGTGGAGGCAGGAGACTCGCTTGAGCCCAGGAGTTGGAGGTTGCTATCAGCTGTTATGCCATAGCACTCTACCCAGGGCAACAGCTTGAGGCTCTGTCTTAAAAAAAAAAAAATCCTACAAGCAAACAAAATACAAAAATAAAAATATTAAGTTTTTGTGTCACAAAGAACCTGTTTAAAACTCATTAACATAATATTAAACTACAATTTGCCACTAACACCATCCTTAAAAAAACTGGTTAAAATAAAACAAAACTCATTATCAACTTACATCTTCATCTTCATTAAAAGCCGCTGCTACTGAAAGTGTTTTTGGAGCAAGAGTTGGAACAGTTTCTTTAGGCTTCTGAAGAAGAAACATATTAAAAAGATTATCAAGTACTTTTCTGGGGAGCAGGTTTAAAAAAAAGTATTATCACATAAATAATATTCATATAGGCTTAAGAATGTGAATAATTTAAAAGATTCGACTTTATGGGGGTTTGGGGGTAAATTTCTGGTTTGTAGAATATATCAAGTTTATGTCTTCACAGAAACTTATTAGCACTTTAGCAAAATCTACCCTCTTTTATGACATGAGGATTATTGATGGATAGGTTTTACTTTACTCATTTTTCATTTACTGACTTATTTATTTTTTGGAAACAGAGTTTTACTTTGTTGCCCTCAGTAAAGTGCTGTGATGTCACAGCTCACAGCAACCTTAAACTCTTAGGCTCAGGCGACTCTTAGCTTCCCAAGTAGCTGGGACAACAGGCACCCCCTGGCTATTTTTAGAGATGGGGTCTCACTCTGGCTCAGGCTGTCTTGAATCCCTGAGCTCAGGCAATCCATCCACCTTGACTGTCCAGAGTGCTAAGATTACAGGTATGGGCTCGGTGCCTATAGCTCAACGGGCTAAGGCGCCAGCCACGTACACCTAAGGTGGTGGGTTCGAATCCCCAGCCCGGACCCGCCAAAACAACGACGACGGCTGCAACCAAAAAATAGCCGGGCGTTGTGGCGGGCACCTGTGGTCCCAGCTACTTGGGAGGCGGAGGCAGGAGACTCGCTTGAGCCCAGGAGTTGGAGGTTGCTGTGAGCTATAATGCCACGGCACTCTACCCAGGGGGACAGC
>CAUYQS010052874.1:0-17033 GCA_963574585.1 Otolemur crassicaudatus | reverse complement strand
ATAGGCGCCGAGCCGAGAGTCATTTTCTGTGATCTAAAGGCTTCTAGATGTGTGACAATATAATAAGGTGCCATCTAGTCTATAGAAATGTTATCTGAATCCCACAGCATATAGTAGCTCACATCTGCAATCCCAGCCTTTTGGGAGTCAAGGTGAGAGGGTCACTGAGGCCAGGAGTTGGAGACCAGCCTGGACAACATAGCAAGACCCATCTCTACAAAAAAGCAGAAAACTTAGCTGGGTGTCATACATAGTGCATGCATGTAGTCCTAGCCACGTGGAAGACTGAGGCCGGAGTAGTGCCTGAGCCCAGGTATTTGAGGTTACAGGGACCAGTGTTTATGCCTCTGGCCTAGGTAACAGAGTAAGACTCTATCTTCTAACAAAATGAAAGAAAGAAGAGAGAAATGTTATCTGAATGATAAGAGAAATTTAAAATAGGAGTAAGTGGATTTTTCTAGAGCCTGTAAATCCCTAATGGAAGTCACAGTGGGATCCCAAGCCTCCTTCAAGGTGATGAGCAAGGAAGACTGTCCAGGTGTTTCTAGAGGTGAAGTGACATGTCTCAGGTGACAGATTTAACTAATAGGACAGCTGGAACTAGCCCCCAGACCCCACAAGCATCTTTCAGTAATAGCAGCTGTCACTGAGAGCGCCTGGTCTTTGTGTGGCACCGTGCATTCTGCGTCATCTCACTGACCCTCGCAGGCACCTGTGCAGCAGCCATCACGGCTCTCACTCCGTAGGCGTGAAGGCTGTGGACAGTGAAATCCCTGGCTCACTAGCACTGGGTGTCAGCGCAGGACGTCAGTCTGAACCTGTCCTGGGGGTCGCTCTGTTATGCTGCTTCAAAGGTCTTTCTGCAGAATCTCTTTTCCTCAAGCCCACTTTGGTGTTCTGTTGAAAGGGCGAAAACAAAGAAGACATCCTTCGGCTGAGTGCTGAGGGAGGGAGGGACCTTTCCCTCCTCTCTCTGCGCTGGCAGTGCATGGTCAGGGTTCTGCGCACTGTCAGCGTGGACCCTGCTGCACCAGAGGACTCACGGCGGGGCAGCACGTCTGGTGATTCAGGTTGGATAACTGTCTGTATCTTCACAGAAAAAAATGGTGATTAATCATTGAAAATGGAGTTTGAGTTTGTCACCGTCCATTTAATGTGCATAAATGACCATGGTGTTTTACAAGTAGGGTTTGTGTGTTTAAACTTCATGCTTTGTAGATCACTTTTAAAAAGGAAAAATTATAATAAATGAGCTGTCTCCTCAATCTCTTATTTTTTCTTTTTTTCATCCTATTCATCTTTATTTCTTAAAAATAAGCACACAGTCCATCCTTTTGTGTCTTCAAGCCTTTTTCTTTAAGGTGGAAAGAGTAAGAGAAGATAAAGATGCTGCATTTAACAGAAATCAGTATTTCTCTGGCTCTGGTTTAAAACAAAAAGAACAGTAATAACAAACACTATGAAATCACCGTGAGCAAAACATACTCATTGCCCTTGGATCCTCATGTTTAATCCTATGGCATCCTGATTACCTACAAAAGGGTTTATGCAGATAAACCAGGTACTATACTAGATTTACCAGGGGTCCTCAAACTATAGCCCGCAGGCCACATGCGACCCACCTAGGACATTTATCCAACCCGCTGGGTGTTTTTGCCACCACTGCCTGTCCTGCTTAGTAGCCAACTCATCCTGGGGCCTGCAGTCCAGCCCTCCAGCGGTCTGAGGGACAGTGAACTGGCCACCCTATTGAAAAAGTTTGAAGACCCCTGATTTAAACAGATGGACCAACTGAAAGGAAACCCCATATAGACGTTTACACTTTTGAAATGGGAATAATTGTTTACATTGAATAGAAGTGTACAGCCAAGGTTTGTTTAAACAGGGAGCTTAAATGCGTTCAGAGGCATGCTTACACTATCTCTACTTAGTAGAGAATTTTTTTTTTTGAGACAGAGCCTCAAGCTGTCCCCCCGGGTAGAGTGCCATGTCATCACAGCTCACAGCAACCTCCAACTCCTGGGCTTAAGCGAGTCTCCTGCCTCAGCCTCCCAAGTAGCTGGGACCACAGGCACCCGCCACAGCACCCGGCTATTTTTTGGTTGCAGCCGTCATTGTTGTTTTGGCAGCCCGGGCTGGATTCGAACCCACCACCTTAGGTGTATGTGGCTGGCGCCTTAGCCGCTTGAGCCATAGGCGCCGAGCCAGCAGAGATGTTGATGTAGACCAGATAGAAATGAAAATCTTTAATGATAATAGCTAAGGTCACACAAAGTTCTGAAATAATAAGCCATTGGAAATATGAATCCTATTATAAAAATTGTATCTTGTTAGCTTTTAGAATGTATTTATTGTGCAGAGCAGGATAAACCTAAATACCTAAGTGAAACTGCAGAAGGGAATCATTCCAACAGTTGCTCAAAAGTGAAATTTTACTAAGAAATCAGAATTCACCTGTACGTCAGCCGCTTTCTCTCACCTGTGGCAGTTTTGAGGCAAGGTGAACGTGCCTGATCACTTTGGGGCTTGCTGTTCAACCCACAGAATTTGTGCTGAGGCTTATGTGGTAAAATGTGGTAGTCTCCTTAAAAATGATTTAAGAGGGAACTAAATTGTAGGGTGTTTTTTTCTGAATTGAAATAGTCTTTTTTATGTGCAATATTAGACTATTATAAAATATAGTTGTTTTAAATATCTTAAAAATTCTTTTAGGAGAAATTATGTTAACCTAGTTGATTTATTTTGTTATGTCTTTAAAGTGGAAGCACCTAAACCCTTTATCTAAAAGCTAAAATAAACCCGCATATGTCACTAAGATTTACACTTTTATGGTTTCAGTTTTAGCCCTTTTTGCTCTGAAAATGTTCTTCTGAGTGTTTATCTTTTACTTCCTGTTGTCCTAACCACAGAAATAGTCCTTCTTCCACAGTGAGAAACAGAATTGGGTAAAAGTCCTGTGAGATGATGGATTGAACAGCACGTAACTTCACGATGAATATTCAGAGAACATGTTTAATCTCATCAATTGTATTTTAATATTTGTATTAGTTTAAGGGGCAATTAAAATTAATTTGTATACTTTGAAGATATCATGTTTATGCTCTGTATTGATTTCTGACATTTTAAATACATCATTGGAAAGTTTGTTTTGACCTGGTAAACAGTTAATACTCTTTTGCCATGATACCAAAGGCTTAAAAAGAACACAATTTGTGGCTCGGCACCAGTAACTGAAGCAGCTAGAGCGCCAGCCACATACACCTGAGCTGGCAGGTTGGAATCCAGCCTGGGCCTGCCAAACAACAGTGACAGCTGCAACCAAAAAAATAGCTGGGTATTGTGGCAGGTGCCTGTAATCCCAGCTACTTGGGAGGCAAGGGCAGGAGAATCGCTTGAGTCCAAGAGTTGGAGGTTGCTATGAGCTGTGATGCCATGGCACTCTACCCAGGGTGACAGCTTGAAGCTCTGTCTCAAAAAATTAAAAAAAACACACACACACAGTTTGAAGTTCTAATTTTTTTTCTTTTTTATAAGAAAAACTATATATCGAGGTTATTGATTTTGAAAAGTAAAGGTAGTTTTAAAAAGTTAATGTTTTTCCGCCTCTAAAAACTAGCAGAGTATTGTGGCAGGTGCCTGTAGTCTCAGCTACTAGAGAGGCTGAAGCAAGAGAATTGCTTGAGCCCAAGAGTTTGAGGTTGTTGTGAGCTATGATACCACATCACTCTACCAAGGGTGACAAAATGAGACTGTTTAAAAAAAAAAAAAAAGTTTATTTTTAATCACCCACCAAAAAAAAAAAGTTAATGTTTGAACTGGGCATAATGGCTCACACCTATAATCCTAGTGCTTTGGGAAGTGGAGATTGGGGGATTGCTTGAGGCCAGAAGTTTGAGGCTGGGGTGAACTGTATCATGCCACTGCCGTGATGTCTGGGCAGCCAAGCTAGACCCTGTTTCCAAATGTACATATTTGAGAGAGAGAGAGGGAATTTTACATCCTGAATTATTACTTGTAACTCTTTAGCATGCTGGAAGGAAACTATGAGGCTATGGTCCTTCATGAAGTTTATCAGTTACTAAGTCTTGTCCTCCTCCCAGCCTCCGTGTCTTTTTCTAAACATGCCTTCTGTCCTTGCTTGCCCGCAGTTCTGAGACAAGGCCTGGCGTTCAGTCAGATCTACCGCTTTTCCTTGTCCGACGGCACTCTCGTTGCTGCGCAGACAAAGAGCAAACTCATCCGCTCCCCGACGACTAATGAGCCTCAGCTTGTAATTTCTTTACATATGCTTCACAGGTAAGCCTGGTCCCAAGAAATCATTTTCCCTTGCCAGCTCTTCAGGTTTGTTAAACACTTTTAAAATATAAAGTTAATTTGTTATCAAATGAAGACTAAATAAAAGACAACTCATAACAACCCTCTTTATCCATGGGTTCCACATCCAAGGATTCAGCCAATTGCAGACAGAAAATAGTTGGAGGAAAGAGAGTAGAAAATTTTGAATTTAAAAATACAGTATAACAACTATTTACATAGCTTTTACATTGTTATTACCAATTATAAGTAATCTGGAAGTGATACAAAGTACTCGGAAGGACTTCTGTCGGTTATACGCAAATGATACATTATTTTTATTAGAGACTTGAGCCTCTATGGGTTTAAGACCCAGCAGGAAGAGCACAAGCCTAGCTCTGACTTTGCTTGGACATGACTGGCTTTACACTGAAGAAGGAAAATGATCAGCTCTTAGTAGTGACCTGTGTCAGACAGGAGTATTGGTGCCCAGTATTATGATTTTTGCTCCTGTATATTTAAAACTCTCAAATGTATATACTTAGAATATTTTAGATGTTTTCCCATTTTTAAACTTTTTTAAAGTTCAAATTAACTTTTTGACAATAGACTTTAAATTGAAAGGTAATAAACATTTTTATAAAAAGGGGAAGTAAAGTAATTGAATGTTTTTTAAAATAAATGTCATAAGCCAGATTGTTTTAGAGCATACTTTTAGGAAATCAATTAAATCTCAGGTTACATAAATATTTATGTATATGCTATATAAAACTTTATGAAGTACTATCAAAAGAGATATAAAGTTGCTCAGGCCACAGAGTCCTATTTTATTACATTTCTCAATTATTCACTTTCTTAGGAATTAAAAAAAAAGATCAGGCAGCCCTGTTTGCCATCCGTTAATAAATCTGACCTCAAACTGAAACAATTTGAAGTGATTACAGATGTGGCAGATTTCATCCACCTGACTGAAGGCTGATGTCTAACAATTTGAGAACCTGTTTTATTTGGATTTGTGAACGCATTTGGTAACTTACAAGTGACTGCCAAGACTGTGAATTAAAGTTCATAGGGCTTAGAAAGTCATTTTCCGCAGAAAACCTGCTTATAGTCACCAGTAAGGAGATGGGCTGGAGTTGCCCGAGAGGAAGGTCATAAGATCACAAACCAAGGCACCTCCTGTGTTGTTGGCTCTGGCTTGCAGTGGGGTGAGCAGGTGCATGGGAGTCTATTAGACAAGATGATCTATTCTCAAGGAGTTTGAGTCATTCTGCTGGTTCTAGAACTGGCTGTTTCTCTAACAGTTAGGGATAAGTTTTTCCCCCTAAATTTGTTGTTTATCTTTAGCCAAGTAGAACATGCCAGAGTTCTCCAGGCTTACAAATGTATCTATTGTTAGGAATTGTAATCTCTGGCAAAGAATCGTAGTCAGCTCTGTTGGGGTCATTTATTTAAGACAGTACATGTTCTCAGTTGCTTTTGAGGAAGATACATTATGAAATTGGAACCTTGCTAATGTCTTATCTAGTAGCTGCTATTTCAGTATGGCAGTAGTCAAATTTAAACACATCCCCTCTGCAAAACCACAGATACCTTAATGAAAAACGTCCCACTTGGTCCAAAACTGTACATGTTCAGTCTTGTCCATAATGGCACATGGTTTCATCAAAGTGTTATCTATCCTTTACATGTCTGTTGTCTGTCCTTTTAAAGGAGGCAATCTTCTTATATATTTCTTTATTTCCTTATTATACAGAGAGCAGAATGTGTGTGTAATGAATCCGGATCTGACTGGACAAGCGATGGGGAAGCCATTGAATCCAATTAGCTCTAGCAGCCCTGCCCATCAGGTCATGTGTGGGAACCCAGGTCAGGACATGACCCTCAGTAGCAATATAAATTTTCCCATAAATGGCCCAAAGGAACAAATGGGCATGCCTCTGGGCAGGTTTGGTGGCTCTGGGGGAATGAACCACGTGTCAGGCATGCAGGCAGCCACTCCTCAGGGTAGTAACTATGCACTCAAAATGAACAGCCCCTCACAGAGCAGCCCTGGCATGACTCCAGGACAGCCCAACTCCATGCTCTCACCACGACATCGCATGAGCCCAGGAGTGGCTGGCAGCCCTCGCATCCCACCCAGTCAGTTCTCCCCTGCAGGAAGCTTGCATTCCCCCGTGGGAGTTTGCAGCAGCACAGGAAATAGCCATAGTTACACCAACAGTTCCCTCAATGCACTTCAGGCCCTCAGCGAGGGGCACGGGGTCTCCTTAGGGTCATCGTTGGCTTCACCGGACCTAAAAATGGGCAATTTGCAAAACTCCCCAGTTAATATGAATCCTCCCCCACTCAGCAAGATGGGAAGCTTGGACTCGAAAGACTGTTTTGGACTTTATGGGGAACCATCGGAAGGTACAACTGGACAAGCGGAGAGCAGCTGCCATCCTGGAGAGCAAAAGGAAAGCAGTGATCCCAGCCTGCCTCCGACCGTGAGCAGCGAGAGAGCCGAGGGGCAGAGCCGGCTGCACGACAGCAAGGGGCAGACCAAACTCCTGCAGCTGCTGACCACCAAGTCCGACCAGATGGAGCCCTCGCCTTTGGCCAGCTCTTTGTCGGACACAAATAAAGACTCCACGGGTAGCTTGCCTGGTTCTGGGTCCACGCATGGAACCTCGCTCAAGGAGAAGCATAAAATTTTGCACAGACTCTTGCAGGACAGCAGTTCCCCTGTGGACTTGGCCAAGTTGACAGCAGAAGCCACAGGCAAAGACCTGAGCCAGGAGTCCAGCAGCACAGCTCCTGGGTCAGAAGTGACTATTAAACAAGAACCAGTGAGCCCCAAGAAGAAAGAGAATGCACTACTTCGCTATTTGCTAGATAAAGATGATACTAAAGATATTGGTTTACCAGAAATAACGCCGAAACTTGAGCGACTGGACAGTAAGACAGATCCTGCCAGTAGCACAAAGTTAATAGCTATGAAAACTGAGAAGGAGGAGATGAGCTTTGAGCCCAGCGACCAGGTAAGTTTGAAACGTCTTGTCCCAGGTACGCTAATCTGTATTCATCAAGGGTTTTCTTCACAGGGGCAGTTTGAGAAAAATAAAGTTTCTCTTTTGTTGTTCTTACCTTGAAATGTTCGCCAAAGTTGTGTGTGTTTTTAAAATACTCTTCCTGGCAGTGCCCGTAGCTCAGTGGTTAGGGCGCCAGCCACATACACTGAGACTGGTGGGTTTGAACCTGGCCTAGGCCACCTAAAACAATGACAGCTGCAACAACAACAACAAAAAGATAGCCAGGCATTGTAGTGGGCGCCTGTAGTCCCAGCTGCTTGGGAGGCTGAGGCAAGAGGGTCGTTTAAGCCCAAGAGTTTGAGGTTGCTGCGAGTTGTGATGCTACAGCACTCTACCCAGAGCGACAGCTTGAGACTGTTGTCTCAAAAAATAATAAAAATAAAAAAATAAAATACTCTTCCTAGCAAAGAGTGACATTATTATAAAATGTGGTTGAGCAGACATTTTCGTAAGGACCAAATGCCAAGTATCTTAGGCTTTGCAGGCTGCGTAGTCTCTGTCACCACTATTCAGCATTGCTATCCTAGAGCAGAAGTCGCCATAGCCACCGTGTAAACAAAGGGGTTTAGCTGTACTCCAGTAAAACTGCACTGCCAGATGCAGAAACTCGCTTATCATATAGCTTTTATATGTCAAAATATTTTTCTTTTGAATTTTATTTAACCATTAAAGAAAATGTAAGTCCATTCTTAACTTATGCACGAACAGGTGGTAGACAGGATTCAACCCTCAAGCCGAGAGTAGTTGGCCGACACCATTACAGAAGATGCCTAAATTGGACATAATCAATTCCTTGAAACTGAACTTTGTCAGAATAGACTTAATTGAATTACTTCTTATTTACCTTGTCTACTAAGATCAGAGTTCAGCTGGTTTTCAGATCTGAACCTCATTCTGCCTTTTTTTCCTCAGCCAAAATTTCTGATTAATGCAGAACAATTTCTTAGGCCATGGGTATAAAAAAATATTTAAGGAGAAATGGATAGTAGAAAAGAGAGGTAAAGTTGAATAGCTATTAGTACGCCTGAGCCATTCTGTGTAAGTTCAAAACCGCAGTAATAGGTTACATCATCTGCTGTTCTTTGTCTGAAAAATGAATTCCCTGAAAAAAATCCGGGATACCCAAAGTGACATTCAAAATCACTCTTTTTTAATAGACAAGTAAAAATTGTGTATCTTTATGGTGTATGGTGAATACATACACATTGTAGAATGGCTAAATTGAGCTAATTGATGTTCACATTATCTCACACACTGTTTTTTGTGACATGAAGGCTTCAAATTTTCCAGTGTGGAACCCATTGTTAACTTTAGCCACTGTGATGTGCTGTAAATCTCTCCAGTATTCCTCCTGTCTAACTGAGATTTGTACCCTTTGACCAACACCTCCCCGGCTCTTCCTCCCCAAAATCATTCTTGATAATACTCTAAGGAAATAATGACATCTTACAGAAAAAGTAAACCATTTATTATTTTTCTTTAATAAAACACACACACACACACACTCCCTAGGTCATTATAGCCACAGTGACTTGGTGTGGGGTGTCTCCTGGGGAATTAGTGACTGAGTGGGGTTAATGATCCAGACTCCACCCTGGGCTACCACTGTCCTCTAATCCCTGGACGTGCCCTGCACTTCAGATCTGTTCTTAAATCTTGATTTGTTGGGAAGTGAAGAAACTATGAGGGCTTTCCTACTTAAAATGGCTAATGAATTTCTTTTTGAAATTTGTTTTGCAAGTAAGTAGTTTATGTGTCACTGTCTTGGGGACTAGCAGTGGATGGGAAGAGGAAGGGTGAACCCCCTGCTGCACCTTGGACTTCTGCTGAGTCAGCAGAGACTACAGGCTTGGGGTTGCAGTGATCACTGGGGACCTGAGGCTGCACATGTTCCCTTCTGGCTGGCTCCACGCTGCTTCTAAGCACTTGGCCTCTTTACTTCTTTCACTGTGATGTCTTGACAGCCGCTCCCATTCATAAAGGACAGGTAGAGTCTTTCAAGCCTCTGTGCCCTTCCCAAGAGAAACAGAGCCAAGTTATATAAACCTCTTGAAAAATCCCTGAACATAGATGTTAGTGCAAGTTTCTGTGTAGCAAGCATTCTGTAATTGTGTAAAATCTTGAGACGGGGGAACCAGGGTCTTGGCAGAAAGTTAACAGCAATGTTAGGTAAAGTGAAGTACAAAACCGTATTGACAACTGTAGCTGTTTGAATCTTTTGAGGTTTACTAGACCAGGATATACAAAGCTAGTGGCAGTCTGGAGGGGCAGGCCCAGATAGTGTCACACACGCTAGAGGGCAAGGTGGTGACTCACCAGGTCTACCTTAGCGTAGCCAGCCACTGTTTCTGTAAACAGAATCATCTCCATCCCAGGCCCGAAGCCCTAGGGACTTAAAGACTCAGCAGAGGGGACTGTGGTCTGGCATTTCCATAGTTGTGTATATGATTGCACAACAGACAAGAAACTGACCAAAGAGATGGGTTTTTTATTTTTTAAGTCGTTGAATCCTTGTAGTTTAATATTTTTACTTAGGAGAATTTTTCTACTCAAAAGTATCATACCTAGGAAAAATAAAGCCCAGCGTATAATCAGCACAGATCTCTCATGTTGGTGTGTGAACAGCAGTGTACACAAGCACGAACACACACAGAGATGTGTACAGTCAGTGTACTTTTCTTAATGAAATGCAGTCCCTGATCTCACCCTCCTTCTACTCTCATTTGAAACTCTACCGAAAATACTGCTTCAGAGCAATTTTAACATCAAAAACGTTGCAGCTTGAAAAGTTACCACAGGAAGTATGCATTATCTAAATTTAGATCAAAGTTAGAATAACTCACTTTAAGAAAAAAAAAAGTGATTCATTCCCCTCCTGCTCACTTTCACTATTCCCAGATACGGATTAAGTGTCTCTTCTGTTAATTGCTATATACATTTACTGAAGACTTGTCTTTCATTTCAAGGAAATACAGCTAGTTATTTATTTACTAAGACAAAGCAAGCTATTGCTGACCCTGAATTGTATCATTAACTGTCTTGTTATTTTAACTCAGAAAAGAGCCATTAACTGAGTGTGTTTAACCTATTACTGACTTACTAAGGACAGGAAGTACCTCGATCATGCTATTATACCTAAAATAGCATTTTTTACTGAGTAGAGCGTTTAAACAATATTTGTTTCTACAGCATTTCCTAACCAGCAGGAAACAGTGACAGAAAAATTTCCAGTATGTTCACCGACTTCTAAGTTACCCATGTGTGCTTATTTACACAGTGGAACATGGTTGATGCCTAACCAGATGACACTGTTCTGGTCTTTGTAACGCTACTGGGACACTTCTGATAAGCTTTGGAAATACTATAGTTTTAAAAGAATGTCTTTTGGGTATTTGAGTCCATAAGAAAGCCCACTATATTTTAAATGGTAGTGTCCTGAAAAATTTCCCTCCACATATGATAAAATTGTATTGCTATTTCTTAAAAATTTTGTGTTAGGTAAATGTGGTAAAATTATACTTTATATTTAAAATATTTTGAAAAGCTGTTTTGTAATTTATTAGAATGCTTACATTATTAAAATTCCTGTGCTTTTTATACTTTCTTCAGAGAACAAGTTGATTTGCACACAAGAAAAATCCTAAAACCAGAAAAAATGAAAAATTAAAGAAATCAAGTCTAATTTTCATTTTGTAGGACTTTTATAAAAATCTTTCTGACTCATTTTCTGCCTGAAATAGTTTAACTACTCAAATTGATGTGGCTAATTTGAGCATTCAAATAGATGCCTAAGCAAAACTTTGAAGTATCTTGGCAAAGCATTTTAAAGGAAGGCATTAATCTTTTTGTCTTGCAAAGAAATTGTGCTTAACAAAAGTAGATAGGGAATAGAAGACGTTTTGATGAGAATTAAAGCTTACAAAAATTTAAAGAAGAAAATTTTTATCAGAAACAATGTAAATCAATTCATCTCTTCCAGAACATACATGAAAATAAGAGAATGCTATGGTCATCACATTTTATTATTACTACACAACCGAAAGGTATAGATACTCTGAACTTCATCTTCTTAAAGAAGAACATATAGAGTAATTTTAGGACAATTAAAGTAATGTTAAATGTATACTCTGAAAATTGACAAGGAATAAACATAGGCAATGCGATCTTATTTCTTTCTACTGGGGAAAATGTCATAATGTATTTTTCAAATGGTAAGCTGAGTGAATTAAAATGGCACTCTTAGTTATGAGTCTCCATAGAACCAATTTCCTTTGCTTCCTTAAGACAAATGTATTTGGTTACTAGTAAGAGCTAAAACAATCCACAGATGAATTGGATCAACTCTTAAAAATGGCAAAGATCAAAATTTTAAAGTTGGTTTAACTTTAATACATGCCTTTAAAGAATAAAATTTATTCGGAAAAATGGATTTAAAATTTTTTAATTAGGAATTACTTGAAATAAATGTAAACTACCCAACTATTTTTATATACATACATATATGTAATATTAGACTTATAGTAAGCTCATTTATGTTAGACACAGGTATAGATTACAGAGGAAAAACCATGAATACCATCATCAGAACTCTTTAGAAGTAGGATCATGGCTTGGCACCTGCTCAAGTGACTAAAGCGCCAGCCACATACACCTGAGCTGGCAGGTTCGAATCCAGCCCGGGCCTGCCAAACAACAATGACAGCTGCAACCAAAAAATAGCCGGGTGTTGTGGCTGGCGCCTGTAGTCCCAGCTACTTGAGGTGGAGGCAGGATGATACTTGAACCCAGGAGTTGGAGGTTGCTGTGAGCTGTGATGCCATAGCACTCTACCCAGGGGGACAGCTTGAGGCTCTGTCTCCAAAAAAAAAGGAAGTAAGATCGTTGGTTTCTCCATTTGTTATGGGTTACGCTATAATTTCGTTTGCATGAAAGGTTGGAGGTGAAAAGGAAAGGAAAGAGTCTAGACTCAGACTGTTGTTAATATGTATTGTCAAAATTGTCTTGGCTCATCATTCATAGCACAGTGCTTACGGCACTGGCCACGCGCACCAAGGCTGGCGGATTCAAACCCAGCCCAGGCCAGCTAAACAACAATGACAACTGCAACCAAAATATAGCCTTGGTTATGGCAGGGTGCCTGTAGTCCCAGCTACTGGGAGGCTGAGGCAAGAGAATCACTTAAGCCCAAGGGTTTGAGGTTGCTGTGAGCTGTGATGCCACGGACTCTGCCGAGGGCAACATACTGAAACTCTGTCTCAAAAAAAATTTTTTTTTCTTTTATGTATGTCTGGGATTGGGAGCAAGTATAAGTGTATCCATTAGGAAAAATAACATACTTTTTTTTTGTTACTGTTCATGTGAACCTATTTGTTTTGGCTGTTTCTCTTCAGAGGCAATCTGCAAAGTCTTTTTAAGAGGGGACTTATTACAGCATACCTCCGGCACCCCACACTTGAATCTTCCTCTTGTTAAAAATGCTTAACACAGGGCAACATTGTAGTCGGAAAACATGGTTTCATAGAACAAAGATCAACTTCATGGTTTCTTGAAGCTTCTTTCTGATCTCTGTAACTATTTTCATGACAAAACTGTAAGAATATTTCTCATGCATGTTTATGATTCATTTTTCTGAGAAATAGAAATTATAGGAATGTCTATGAAAATTTCTGTTGATCTTTGGAAATGTTTTTCAAGTGTGTATTAACATGGTTAAAAGAATTCCTCTTACTGATTTGCTAAGTTCCAAGTAATGGTCATAGGAGGGCGATACGTGTCTATACCAAGAGTATCAGTTTATGCCTTTATGTATTCAGCAAAAATATGGTAAGAAAGATTTACAGTGGTCACTTTCCACATGCATTTGAAATACACAAAGTCAGTTTCATACATTCAGAAGAAAAAAAGAGATGGTTCTTAAGTGGTTGTTTAGGTAACATGAGCAATTTTGCCCACTATTCAGCTCAATGACGTGTGTGCCCTCGCAGGGGGACATGAGGTGGTAGCATGAGTTTGCTGGGCTAGGGTTCCTTTGTGGCTCCAATAATGTGAACATGTAACTACAGGTTTTTTAAATGCAGCGTGGCCACCTCATAGACTATTTCGTTTAGGAACTAGCCAAAGAAAGCAACCTGCTCCTGTTGTGAGGGAGAAACTGCACACCCCTGCAGAAGTTCCACAGTGCCGCACCTTCCTGAGGAGCTTCGAGTTGCGTTTTGTCTGCCACTGTCTGTACCTCAGGGTGCTCACTTTGGAACCTAACCCTTACTTAAAATAAGACTAACTCCCCCGTGTCTGATGCCTCCCCCTTTTGGTAGAATTGCGTGACTAAGGAAAAAATGATTTTGTAATTGGTCTAATAGTGCACTAGGGAAATGGATCTCCAAGTTATTGCTAAGCTAGTCGTCTAAGAAGCAAATAAAATACCACCTTACTGACTTGAGAAATAAATACATCCAATCATAAGACATCCATATAGATACATTACATTTGCCATAATTAACAAAAGTCTTAGCGAATCCACCCTCTCCCCGGGAGCTAGGAATTATACTTAGGGTAAACAAGTAAGCCATTCTGCTCTCGGTATCACTCCTTACCAGATGTATGAGTTGTATTTGATTTGATTTGCCAGTGTAGATGGAATGTCCACTTGTGGTCAAAGATTCAGAGTTCATCTGATAACTGAGAAAGCTGCCTGACAGTTTTTCCACCTGCACGTCCAGAAAATCATTCATAGCACTTTCGCACTAGAAAGCAGCAGTCCTCACGTATAACTCGGCCATTTTCTTGTGTGGTTGGCACCATCTGATTTCAAATACCTGGCACACAGGGAGATTCTACTTAGAAGAGTATCTGTAAAATCTAGAATCAATTCCCATTCATCCTGGAAGAAAAATAGACCTAAGTAGCGAATGGCGGCGAAACTAAACATTATTTTAAAGCTGGTGATTGAAAATGATTGAATGGGCCCTAAGAAACATTTGTATGGCTTGGGTATGACAAGTTAATAAATTCTCTGTTTGGGGGCAACCAGTTTTTATCCTACTTTCCTACATTTTGTCACCGAAGCTGGTACATGACTGAGAAAGCCATTGTCATGGGAAGCGGAAAGTGCAAGCAGCCAAAAGCACCACTCATGAGAAAGCAGTGTTTAGTTCATGGTTGCTTCAGGCTTTTTTGCCCCCCCTTCTCCCCCATACGCACATTTTGAAAATAGAAAATGTCTGCAAAGGAACTGACCATTTGTTAAATGCTCATTCAGCACAAATTTGGATCACATTTTCTACAACTTTTGTTGTTGTTGTTGTTGTTGTTGTTTCTCAGAGAGATTTAAATATAAGACCTACGCGTGGGCTGTAAGTCACAGTCCACTCATAATAAATTAGACATAATACATACTTGTAATTAATTGAATGATTAGCATAAAATACGATTTTATAAACCGAGAGTGAATCAGTGTTGGAAGAGTGCTTTCTTTTCTAATTCAGACATCTCTTTTTATAGACCAGATAATCGAAGACCAAGAGATTACATTACTTGTCCTTTGTTGAGTCAATTTTTTTAACAATGATCGATTAGCTGTTGGGCCTGAGGTGCGCGTGTATCTGCATCTTTATGTGGCTGCAGTGCCTCGGGCCAGTCAGGTCTGGGTTATAAATGGGCCTCTGCTGCCCACTCCTGCAGCAGGACTGGATAAACTCTTCTGTTTGTTAACTGCAGCCTGGCAGTGAGCTGGACAACTTGGAGGAGATTTTGGATGATTTGCAGAATAGTCAATTACCACAGCTTTTCCCAGACACAAGGCCAGGCGCCCCTGCTGGATCAGTGGACAAGCAAGCCATCATCAATGACCTCATGCAACTCACAGCTGAAAACAGCCCTGTCCCACCTGTTGGAGCCCAGAAAACAGCACTGCGAATTTCACAGAGCAGTGAGTATGGGATATTGCTGGTTGTGCCAAGAAATTTCCATATAATCCCTATCAGAAACAGATATTATTAAGGTCTGATGCAAACAGCTTAGTCACTTCAAGGTTTTTGTGATCAAATAGCACCATCTACTGTCTTGGTCTTTAAAAACAGTATTCAGAACAGATGTGGTGAACAGAGCTGCCGGTCTCTTGTGAGTAATTTAACCAACCTGATGCAGGAAACTGAGCTGCAGTGATAAAGTTCTTCAGCTGACTGTCATATTTCCCTCCACGGCAGTAACTCCCTGCGCACGTGGAGCTTAAAGTAGATTTTACATGTTTGCTATATAATGAATACTTAAAATATAGAAAATTAAAGAATTATGCTGGCTTTTTGGAATAACACACTATTAAAGATTTTCAAAATATTTAATCATTATACATGAAAGGGCTATACATATTAGAAATATGTTGCCGTATGTCTTAGGAACCCTCATATAAACGTCTGTTACATGGAACTAAGTTTAATTAGTTGCCTATGTATAAAATACATGTTATCTTCTATTTAAATTTTTTAAAGTTTAGGATAAATTCTTTATTTACTTTGAACACTTAGTTTATGAACCTGATAGTACCTGAAGTTGTATTGATAGTTTTGAATGGAAGAAAATATTTTTTCTATGGCAGAATATAGTTTATAGAAAGATAGATAACCTCTTTGATGTTAAAGGACCAACAGAATGACTTTTCCTATCAAATACACTTTGACCCAGTCCCTAGCATTCGTTCTCAAAGCAGGAATGGCAGCCATCAATCAAATCATAGAAGGTCTTAAAGTCTAGATCTTTTCTCAAGTGATTTCTGACCATTCTGAAAAGAAACATAAGAAAGATTAGTTTTTGCTTATTTCTCAAACCTGCCTCTTTCTTATGCAATGAGGGATTAATTCTGGACCTTAGAGGAGATCACAGAGTCAAAGTGGTTAAGAAATAGACCAGATAGTTCATGCTCATTAACTAGGAGAGATAGTGAAGGCCCGTGTAAGAACTCAAGGTTTTTCCTCCATCTGTAACCGCTAATGGTATTGAGAGTACTGAATAGTAACCAGATAACTAGGCCTGAGAAAGTTGTGATTAGACATGTACATAGTTTCCATTCCCAGCCCTAATTTTTCTAAATACTTTATATCCATTAATGATTCTTAAAAACTTTATTTTAGGCCAGCCGCAGTCGCTCGCACCTATAATCTTAGCACTCTGGGAGGGAGATTTGCTCAAGCTCAGGAGTTCAAGAGAATGAGATCCCATCTCTACTTTAAAAAATAGTACATGCTTGTAGTCTTAGCTACTTGGGAGGCTGAGGGAGGAAGATCGCTTGAGCCCAGGAGTTTGAGGGTACGGTGAGCTTTGATGACACCATGACATTCTACCCAGGGTGACAGATTGAGACTACTGTCTCAAAAAAAAAAGAAAACCTTTCTTTTAAATGTGCTAGTTTAGACTTTGTTTATGTAATTCAGAGAAGACAAAGTACTTGATATTCTCAAATATCTTACTGTGATGTATAATATCTAGGTATTTTTAAAATTTAATAGAATTGGCTCGGCGCCTGTGGCTCAGGCGGCTCAGGCGCCAGCCACATACACCTAAGGTGGCGGGTTCGAATCCCCAGCCCGGACCCGCCAAACAACAATGATGGCTGCAACCAAAAAATGGCCAGGCGCTGTGGCGGGCACCTGTAGTCCCAGCTACTTGGGAGGC
>CAUYQS010052873.1:0-20029 GCA_963574585.1 Otolemur crassicaudatus | reverse complement strand
GTCCCAGCTACTTGGGAGGCGGAGGCAGGAGACTCGCTTGAGCCCAGGAGTTGGAGGTTGCTGTGAGCTGTAATGCCACGGCACTCTACCCAGGGGGACAGCTTGAGGCTCTGTCTCAAAAAAAAAAAAAAAAAAATGTTTAATTTGAAATATACTACCTGCATCATACCAGGATTTTGGTGCTTTCTGGTGGGAATATCACAACATGTAGTGGGAGGATTGAGTTCAAGGAGAGAGTCTTAAAATGATTCTTAGAAATTCTGTGCCTTCTGTATAGTGGCTACAATATGCATTTAATATATCTACTCATAAATGCATGCATTTAATTCTAGAGATGAGGTTGAATAGAGATTACATACTTTGGAGATTTTTCAAGGATTTCTATTTTGTCAGTTGTACAAATCCCATTAAACTAAATTATTTCTTAACAATAAGAATTTGATCTTCATTTAGCTTGTTTTTTTAGCATTCTAAAAGAAATCCACCCCCTACTGTCATCTATGACTTCTTGTTCCCTAGTTTCTATCTGAATTCCATTAGCTTTTTTTTTTTTTTTTTTTTTTTTTCAGTTTTTGGCCAGGGCCAGGTTTGAACTCACCACCTCCAGTATATGGGGCCAGCACCCTACTCTTTTGAGCCATAGGTTCTGCCCAATTCCATTGGCTTTTATAGAAAATTACTGAGTTATTTAAGAAGGAGAAGTCCACAATATGTAATTTGTCCCTTACTATAATAGGATTTGTTCTGCTGTCCCCATTTAGGCTTTAAGAAATATGAATAATGCATTTACATATAGAGAATCAGAGAATTGAAAGAAACCTTAAACTAAAACATATTTAACCTTCTTATTTTATTTTTATTTATTTATTTATTTTTTGAGACAGAGCCTCAAGCTGTTGCCCTGGGTAGAGCTCACAGCCACCTCCAACTCCTGGGTTTAAGCAATTCTCTTGCCTCAGCCTCCCAAGTAGCTAGGACTACAGGTGCCCGCCACAGCACCTGGCTATTTTTTGGTTGTAGTTGTCATTGTTGTTTGGCAGGCCCGGGCTGGATTCAAACCTGCCAGCTCTGGTGTATGTGGCTGGCACCTTAGCTGCTTGAGCTACAGGCACTGAGCTGTAACCTTCTTATTTTATTTGTTTGTTTTTTGTTTTTTTTTTCTTTTGGCCAGGGCTGGGTTTGAACCCACCACCTCCGTCATATGGGGCCAGCGCCCTACTCCTTTGAGCCACAGGCGCCACCCTGTAACATTCTTATTTTAAAGATGAGGAAATTAAATCAGGACCCAATAAAAAAAATGACTGATCTAAGGCTACATGGTTACAGCTAGAGCCAAGATAAGATTGTGTGTTGTCTGAATATTTTCTTTCACTCTGTCATATTAACTATTAGGTAGGCTTTCTGCCTGCATTTTAAAAATTTCAGGTCTGAATGCCCTTATTAGGCCCCAAATCAGGACATACCAGAACCCATTTGTACAATCAAATCTACTGTGCACTTGCTAAGTGATAAGAGTGAAGAAAGTAGCAGCAACTTTAGCCAATAGTATGGTTTCACATTAAATTGTCCAGTTTGCTTTGTGGAGGTAGGCTAACCCCAGTGCTGCCATAAATGAATAGGTAAATGAGATTGACTTTCCAGTCCTACTTCCTGATGAACACTTCCCTGACAGGAAAGTGTAAGTCTAAGTTCTCTGTCTGGCATAGTCCCAGCCTCTAAGCTTAGCAGAAGATAGCATTTTGGATCTTTATATACATATATTGCTAATAGTATTTTATAATTCTTTATTCTGTTGGAGAATCTTCTAGGATTATAAAAATTACCATGATCCTTCTAGTTTTGCTTTTTGAGACAGAGTCTTACTCTGTCACCCTTAGTAGAGTACCACAGCATCATAGCTCACAGCAACCTCAAACTCTTGGGCTCAAGTGATTTTTTGCCCTCAGCCTCCTGAGTAGCTGAGACTACAGGTGCCCACCAGAACACCTGGCTATTTTTTTAAGAGACGGGGTCTCATTCTTGCTCAGGCTGGTCTCGAAATCCTGAGCTCAAGCAATCCACCTGCCTCAGCTTCCCAGAATGCTAGGATTATAGGCGTGAGCCCCCATGCCCGGCCACATCCTTCTCATAAAGAACACTTGCCAGACAAATTTGAGGGCAACCTGGCAAAACAGTTCAAATACGAGGAAAGAGGATCATGTAAACAATAAAGAGTTAATCCAGGAAACTCTTGAAAGGAAAATAAGTAAAAATAGACAAGGATCACTTCTTCTACCCTAAGATCTGGGTCAGACAGATTCAATAGTAAAGGGTATTAATGAAGTTTATTCTCCCCTAAAATTGTATGCAGAGTGTTTGTATATAGGCCATTTGGTCATCATTTATTCCACTGTGTCTATCATATTGAGAAGCAGCAAAACCATGCAATCATATACATTGACCTTGTATTTTAAGTATGAGAAAATGAATAAATGTTATCAGTCTGGGCAGAAAGTTAGAGAGTAGGAGCAAAAGCTGGACACTATGAAGAGACAGGTTAAGAAATACTGTCTATGGGCTAGCTGACAATGGCTGGAGAAGAAGGAAAGTCTCCTTCCTTTCAACCACACATTCTTTCTTCTTTCTTCTTCCTTGAGGCTCACAGACCACCGGGTCTCTGGAAATCCATGTTTTCACAGGGAGGAAGTCGGAAGTAGTTAGAGCGACGAAGTCTCCTTGGGGGCAGACCAGCCATCTGACGGCAAAGTTCATCTAGGAAAGATGCAAGCACATGGGATGAGAATGCAGAAGGATAAGCAGGGCTCTTGTTTCAAGGGAAAGAGAAGACTTTGTGGTGAAAAGGTTGAAGAGAAAAACACCTGGGTTAAAACCTCTGCTTGGCCACTTAGTAGTTATTTACTGCTTACTAGAAAGTGTCTTAACTTTTATGAACCTCAGTATTCCTTTCCGTAAAGAATATATTTGAGAGTATTAAAATGAAATAATGTATGCAAAGTATGCGCAGGTGGCCAGTAAATGTTAGTTTCCTTTGTATAGGTAGCTCCCAAATCTTCTAAACATGGAAGAAAATGTTTAGAAGAAACTTCAGAAAAATGAAGTCCAGTCATTCAATACACATTTAGGTGTTTACTATGGGCAAATAGCCAACTTTAGTAAGTCCCCTGAGATACCTGAATGTGCCTAGAGTCCCAAAGACTCATCCCCAATGTCAAGGTGCTTCCCTTGCAGGTGGCTTGCACAGAGCCAATGGGGGCAAGCCGCAAGTTTCCTTCTGCGAAATTAACTACAGCTTTTACTCAGGGACTCAGTGCAGAGTGAGCTGCTGAGTCAAAAGTGGCTGTGACTGTGGTGTCTTCACCAACCGCAGCCATCGTTCGGGGCTGGCCGGGGGAAGGTGAGAAATGTTTTTGTTCCCACTGAGCATGGTCAATAACCACACACTTTGGACTCTTGTAATTGTTCCTATAACATCTTTTTACCTTCCTCCACGTCTGAAATTTCACAATAAGAAATGTAAATGGTTCTTGGAATTGGTGAACTGTTTATAATGTACCTGATTTCTAAATGTCTCAACTATTTTTTATTTTTAGCTCTTATCCAAACCTTACTGTCTCCAAATTAGTGTGGGGTATGGGCATGGCTGCCATGATAGCTGACTTAACCTTTTCTCTAGAACCCCAGTGAGTGATCTTTAAAACAGCCAGAGCTTCAGAAACCTCTCTGTACAGAAGAGGTTGGGATGGGGGGTTACAATCTAGTTTGAAACGATTTATAGGTACTTTTCTTAGCCCCCCTGCAAAACCAGACTTTAGATATATCAACTTCATGTCACTATTTACCCCTCTCATAAAATTTTTTTGCCAAGGGCAGCGCCTATGGCTCGATGGGTAGGGCACCAGCCCCATATGCCAAGGGTGGTGGTTTCAAACCTAGCCCAGCCAAAAAGCAACAGAAAAATAGCCGGGCGTTCTGGCAGGTGCCTGTAGTCCCAGCTACTCGGGAGGCTGAGGCAAGAGAATCATGTAAGCCCAGGAGTTGGAGGTTGCTGTGAGCTGTGTGATGCCATGGCACTCTACCGAGGGCCATAAAGTGAGACTGTCTCTACAAAAAAAAAAAAAAAATTTTTTTTGCCAATAAACACCCAGATATCATCTTACCTTTCATAGCTTCGTGTTCCTTACAGACAAGACGAGAGCAGATCTCATTATTGATGATGTACATACGTCGTAAACTGCACAAATCCCAATGTCATGGTCAAGAAAGGAGATAAAAAATCCTTGAGAGAAGAAAGGAGCCTACATCTTCCTTCTTTCCTTCCTTCCTTCCTTCCTTCATTCCCTCCCCTCCCTTCCTCTCCCCTCTTTTTTTCCCTCCCCTCACATCCCTCCCTCCCTCCCTTCCTTCCTTTGTTCTTTCTTTTCATTGCAATCTTGAGCTACTAGTTCAAGCACTCTCCTGTCTCAGACTCCCCAGTAACTGGGACTACAGGTGTAAGCCACCACACCCAGATAATTTTTCTAATTTTTTATAGAGACAAGGTCTTGCTATGTTTCTCAGTCTGGTCTCAAACTCCCAGCCTCAAGTGATCTTCCCACCCTGACCTCTGAAAGTGCTGGCATTACAGGCATGACCCAGGATGCCTCTTCAACTATTATATTTTCCACTCTTTTCTATCCTTCTCCAACTGGATTTCCTTAAATATTTCAGACTTCCTTTTTTTTTTTTTTTTTTTTTGAGACAGAGTCACATTTTCTTGTCTCTGGTAGAGTGCTAGGGTGTAACATATCACAACAACCTCAAACTCTTGGGCTCAAGTGATCCTCTTGCCTCAGCCTCCCAAGTAGCTGGGACTACAGGTGCCTGCCACAACGCCCAGCTATTTTTTAGAGACAAAGTGTTGCTCTTGCTCAGGCTGGTCTCAAACTTGTGAGCTCAAGCAATCCACCTGCCCCAGCCTCCCAGAGTGCTAGGATTACAGGCTTGAGCCACCACACCTAGCCCTTCATACTTCTTTTTATCCTCAATAGAAGGTAGAAGATGAAATAGCATTAATTACTCTTTTTTTTTTTTTTTTTTTTTGCAGTTTTTGGCCGGGACTAGGTTTGAACCCACCACCTCCAGTATATGGGGCTGGTGCCCTACTCCTTTGAGCCAGCATTAATTACTCTTTGTAGTGACATTTTACACCTGCCACCAAGAGTCAAGCTCAATATTTGCTCCCACTGTTTTCTTCCTTCAGAACTAGACATTTTGCTCCAGTTCTTTCCATCAGGTAATAATTTGAACATACCATAATTTCTCTTGTGACCCTCCTGTCTCAAGCCCTCACCTTCACTTATCTTCTAGTCTATTAATATGTTCTCTGTATACCTTAACCCAGACTTTAGGTTCTAGCTGGAACCTTCAGGACTACATAGAAGGGTTGTTCTAAAAATCTTTCCCCATCAAAGATTGCAATTCCATAGTGAGTGCTCATTAAATAATTACAGATATGAAAACATTGCATGGAAGCTGTTCTCTGAGCATTCTAGAACGTCTTACCTGGTGAAGCATAACTGATGAATGCATTGTTTGACTGGCCGATGCACAGAGTAGAGTCTTGTGCATGTAAATTTCTCCTCCCGGCACTCTGAAGAAGCCCAACACAAAAAAATAGGGAGGTCCAAGTAGGAGAAGCATAAACAAAAGATTGAAGGGGAAGAAGAGAGAGTGAGGAAAAAAATATATAGAATAATCTCCACAAAAAAAAAAAAACATTATAAATTGAGACATGTCCTTCCTGCTCATCAAAAGCAGAGCAAAAGGAAATTAGCTAGGTGAAATTTAGGTGCTTCCCTACCAGGAAGCAGAAGTGGATAAAATAATCTCTGCAGGTACTTCCAGGAAAAAAGTCTTTCTAATATGAAATATAAAATAGAAATGCTAATGATTTCATTCTGAAGAGTAAGAATTCTTAGATCACCGTTTCTCTGTTCCAGCAGTGGAATTATCAGTATATTAGGAAAAGAAATTCCAACCATGACATGTATGGCAAAGTGGAGTCCTTGCAAACTGATTTCACGTCCCAATCCATTAACTACCAAATAAAGTCCATAGGCAGTATAGGGAGAGGGCTATTTAGGGACCATGCAACATTGGTTCCATCCTTTCCCTATGATTTTTAGAACAGGAGCTCTTTTCCTTTTTTTCTTTTTGCAGTTTTTGACCGGGGCTGAGTTTGAACCCACCACCTCTGGTATATGGGGCTGGCGCCCTACTCCTTTGAGCCACAGGTGCCACCCAAGGAACTCATTTTTAATTAATTAATTAATTAATTTTTTAGGAGCTCATTTTTTTTTTTTTTTTTTTTATAGAGAGAGTCTCACTTTGTCGCCCTTGGTAGAGTACTGCAGCATCACAGCTCACAGCAACCTCCAGCTCTTGGGCTCAGGCAATTCTTCTGTCTCAGCCTCCCAAGTAGCTGGGACTGCAGGTGCCTGCCACAATGCCCAGCTATTTTTTGTTGCAGTTGAGCCGGGGTGGATTCAAACTCGCCACCCTCAGTATATGGGACCAGCACCCTACTTACTGAGCCACAGGTGCCACCTAGGAGCTCACTTTTTAAAAAAGGAATTGGGAGGCCAGGCATGGTGGCTCACGCCTATAATCCTAGCATTCTGGGAGGCCAAGGAGGGTGGAATGCCTGAGCTGATGAGTTGGAAACCAGCCTCAGCCAGAGCCAGACCTCATCTCTAAAAATAACCAGGCATTGTGGTGGGCGACTGTAGTCCTGGCTACTTGGGAGGCTGAGGCAAGAGAATCACTTGAGCCTAAGAGTTTGAGGTTGCTGTGAGCTATGATGCCATGGCACTCTACCAAGGGCGACAAAGTGAGACTCTGTCTCAAAAAAACCCAAAACAAACAAACAAAACAACAGAACAAACAGAACAACAACAACAAAAAGGAATTGGTGGGGTACGGGGCAGGGTAAAGAGTGCTAATACTCCTTGAGAAAGAATTGAAAGTAAACTAGAAGATGTACCAAATACCCTCCAAGAAGCAAGGAGGTAAAGAATCCACAGGAAGAATAAAAAGATTTAAGAAAAAGATATGCAAGAAATAATCATACCTGTGGTGGTATTTTTATCATTGGATGAGGCTGAAAAGCAGAAATTTTGTTCAGTTATTACCAATTCTAGGAGGCATTACCTCTGTAACTATTATCTGGACTCATTTGGGACGTGCTAGGCGTGTCCATGAATAGGGAACAAATAAGTTAATAACTCTTAGCAACTTCTAAAAGGAAACCCCTATTTGGCTGATTTAATCTACAAAATTGAAGATAGGAAGCCAATTTGGGATTGTTTTCATTTTCCTTTCTCTCCCAGAGTTGAAATATTCATTGTAATATGAATATCTTTGTGTTTGGCAAGAAACAAATTTAATAGGAATATAAGGCAAAGAGCCATATGTTCCGAAAAGCTTCTTCCAGAGCTAAGGAGAGAAAAGATTATTATTCTGTAGAAGCTCTTCCCCATTACCAAAAATGCAGATTAGGTATATCATTGTGTGTTTTTTGATAAAAGTTGTTGCATAGCAGCAGCGCTACCTATGGCTCAAAGGAGTAGGATGCTGACCCCATATGCCAGAGGTGATGGGTTCAAACCCAGCCCCGGCCAAAAACTGTAAAAAAAAAAAAAAAAAAAAAAAAATGTTGTTGCATAAAGAACAGGCTCAGCTGGGCATTGTGGCTTACACCTATGATCCCAGCACTCTGGGAAGTCAAGGCAAGAGGATTCCTTGAGGCCAGGAGTCTGAGACCAGCTTGAGCAAGAACAAGTCCCCATCTCTACTAAAAATAGAAAAATCAGTTAGGCATGGTGGCCCACACCTGTTGTCCTAGCTACTCTGGAGGCTGAGGCAGAAGGATTGCTTAAGCCCAGGAGTTTGAGGTTGCAATGAGCTGGGATGATGTCAGGGCACTCTCCCCAAGGTGACAGAGTAAGACTCTGTCTATAAATAAATAAATAAATAAATAAATAAATAAATAAATAAAATGGGGATTGTAATGACAACAACAACAAAGAATAGTGAGGGTCATATCCATAACTACACCTAAGCTAGGGGCAAGTTTAGTATGGGCCCATTCACAGAATGGAGTTAGATGACCAACTCAAGGGGTCATCTGGGGGAAATGTCGCTGGAATAGTCATAATGGATAAAATATTTGGAAGTATGCTGGGTAACCTCATCTATCCTGTGGTTTCAGGGAAGGTTTATGTGCTAATAATTCTTAACCCTATGCTTGTAATCCAGATCTCTCTCCTAAACTCCAGGCCTATGTAAATTTAACTGCCTTTTTAATGGAAGAGTTCTTAGATTTTTCGAGGATGGTTCAAATGCAACATATCTCTAACTTAATTATCTTTCCCTTCACCAATTAAACCTGTTCTTCAGTGCATGGTACTACCATCCCCCCAAAAACCACATCTAAAACACTAGAAACATTATCTCAACAATCCCCTCATCTTTAATTCTTACTATCTCTGCCTTGGTTCAGGCCACCATCTTTTATTGCAAATATGGCAATAGCATTCTTGCTGGGTTTCCAGATTAGAAAATGGCCATGGTCAAATTAGCTCCCCACATTGCTCTAGGGGCATGGTGGGGGAAGTGGAGGGTGTTCTTTCCAAATCACAAATCTGATTAGAACCTTCCCTTTTATAAACCCTCTGATTAGTTTTCATTTCCATGCTAAGACTTTTGCCTGTATTGTTTTCTTTGTTTTTGTTTTTTGGGGGGGTTTTTTTGAGACAGAGTTTCACTACATTGCCATCAGTAGAGTACTGTGGCGTCATAGCTCACAGCAACCTCAAACTCTTGGGCTTAGGCATTTCTCCTGCCTCAGCCTCCCGAGTAGCTGTCCCAAGCAGCTAGGACCACAGGCACCTGTCACAACACTCAGCTATTTTTTGGCTGCAGTTGTCACCGTTGTTCAGCAGGTCCAGGCCGTGCTCGAACCTACCACCTTCAGTGTATGTGGCATGGGCCCTACTCACTGAGCTATGGGCGCCGAGCCACCCAAATTGTTTTCTTTTCCTAAAGGCTCTTCCCATTCTATTCATTCTACCTGTCTATTGAGAAGCACCTTAGTCAATGTGCCCCTTGAGAAATAGATGCCTTTCCTAACCCCTAACACAGAATCCAGTCAAGGATTCTTTCTGTGTCTTTCATAACTTGTTTTGCTTACTCTGATTGTAGAATTTTGTGAAGCTGAATAAAGTCATCTGTTTATTTTTCTATCTTGTTTATTATACAGAAGACATCTAGTAGAAGAAAATCAGATTTATTCACCTTTATATTGCTGGTAACTAGCAGTAGGCTCACAATAACGATTTGTTAAGAATAACAGCTTCTCTCTCCTTTTCTTATTTTCTACCACTTATTCCTTATACATGTAGTTTTCCCCCCAGCCATTAAAAAAACTTAGTTTCCCTCATGTGCCAACCCAGTCTTTGCTTTCACATCTTTGAGCATGTTGTTCCCTCTGGCTGAGATGCTCATCCCCTCAGAGTCTTCCTGGTTTGCTACAATTCTTTTAAGATTAAGTTCAAAAAAAAAAAAAAAAAAGATTCAGTTCAAGCATGACTTCTAGGAAACTTCCTTTTATCTTCCTAGACATTTGTTTAAATCCTGTCTCGCTTTTACCCACCAAGTCTTGGAAACTTTGAGAGAGAGATCATACCTTATAATTTTGTGCACAGAACACCTAGCACAGTGCCTGCTTGTTAGGGATTCAAGAATGTCATTAATTTAAATTGAACTATTGGAAGAATGTTCTGCATAAGCTGTCTTACTGTCTATTTAGGATCCTTCAGCAGCTGCACTGCCATCCATAATGGGGTCTGGGGAAAGCCCAGAATGGCCTTGGTGGCCCTGGGATCCCAGATCTGAACTCACCCAGATCATCTATGGAAGGCTCGACATCAGCCAGAACTGAAAAGGCACAAAACAGCAAGTGTGAGGAGGCTTTGAACTACAAGGGGGAAGGCCGAGTGGAAAGAGGGAGAATGAAGATCCCAGGGCAAGGGCAAGGCTGTGGCTGGGTTTCTGTTTTATGTACAAGGATATAGAATTAATCGAAAGCATGGTGAATATATTTGAAGAATATTAGTTCTGTTGACATTTTACCAACTTTTTGAAGCCTTTATTATCCATGCCTTATTTGAGCTATTAATCCACTTTATACCCTGTCTTTACAGGCATAGAAGGCCACTTTTACCTTTTGTTCTACTGTCACTGAACAACATTCCCATAACCCTTCTATCCAGAGATAAAAATTTAGGAAGAATTCAAGAACGAGAATAAATATTGTGAGTATTAACATGAATCATGTCATTTTTTAAAGAACTCCACTAAAACTTACCTGTTTCATCTGTTGGTGGGTCATTCACCAGATCTGCAAAGATACACAACAGAGAATGAAAAATGCAGGTGGGAAAAGTAGCTAAGAGAAGCAGGATAGCTCTGGCGTGGTGGCTCACACCTGTAACCCTAGCACTCTGGGAGGCCAAGGGAAGTTGACTGCTTGAGCTCAGAAGTTTGAGATCAGCCTAAGTGAGAGGAGACCCCCATGTCTACTAAAAATAGAAAAACTAGCTGGGCACGGTGGCCCCTGCTTGTAGTACCCCCTAACTCAGGAGACTGAAGCAAGAGAATCACTTGAGCCCAAGCTATGATGCTATGGCACTTTAGCCTAGGTGACAAAGTAAGACTCTCTCTCAAAAATAAGTAAATAAATAAATATATAAAATGTAAGTGTCAGAGTTAGGTAGGATTCAAACACAGGCAGCCCAGGTCACACTCTTAACTGCCAGGTCATATAACGTCTTTTTATAATAAAGAGAAGGATAAAGAAATGATGATCTAAAAGGAGATAAGAAAGATTGGACTGAAAGCATGTAGACTCAGACAAATAAGGGACTGTCACAGAAAGAAATGGAAGAGATTATCAGATTGGACACACAGATAGAGACACTGGGATCTAAGGTGGACAGCAGAGCCCTGTAACTCATGGTGTCCACCAACCTTTTTCTAGTCTTTATTTTTCTTTGTGAAAACATCATCCTCAATCTCTCTCTCCCCAAAATGACAGCAAACAAATGAACAAAAAAAAAGTAACTTACTAGGATCATCTGTGAATGTTTCCTGAGTCACTTGAGTCACATCATCTGAAAAAAAAACCAAAAAAATTTTCTGAGTATTCTCTGCCCCCCTCCAACCCTTGCACTCACAATAAGTGAAACTGTCTAGCGCTGTGACCAACACAGAGCTGAGTATTTCCTGCCATAGTTTTCCTAGCCTGCTTACAATAATCACACTAGATTGACGACTGCCTTACAATACGTATTTAAAATGAAAATCAGCTATACCAAACACATTGTACTTTCAACATTTATAATTCTGATATAATTGGATATGAATTTGCTGATGTGTTGATATTTAAGAACATTCCCCAAAGGCGATGTTGGTGGTTTTCTGCTCCTCACTGAAATGTGAGGTAAAGAGAGACCAGGGAAAATGCAAGTTTAAATACAGAATGCTTTGCATTTGTTCACTGGAAAATAACAGCAAGAGGAGAAAAATAAAAACGTCCCAGGTCTTAAAGTAGAATTTGTTATAATAAATTGAGAAAAATGAACCTGAAATAACAAATGATCCTTCTGCCTCTCAAGTAGCT
Organism: Otolemur crassicaudatus; assembly: GCA_963574585.1. Lineage (NCBI taxonomy): Eukaryota > Metazoa > Chordata > Mammalia > Primates > Galagidae > Otolemur > Otolemur crassicaudatus. Next base: position 8,310 of record CAUYQS010052873.1, on the reverse strand, counting down.
GGGACTACAGGTGCATGTCACCATACCCAGCTGATTTTTTCCTATTTTTTTGTAGGGACAGTTTGCTACATTGCCAACTCCGGTCTCAAACTCTTGGCCTCAAGTGATCTTCCTGCCTCAGCCTCCCAAAGTACTAGGATTATAGGTATGAGCCACAATGCTTGGCCTCATATACAAATGTTATGCTATACATTTAAAATATACATGATATTCTGAGATACATACACAAAGTGAAATGATTACTACACTCATGCAGTCAAGCAAATGAACATACTTCTCACATAGTTTCCTGTGCGTATGTGTATGTATGTGTATGTGTTGTGAGTTTGATAAGAGCATCTGAGATCCACTCTCTTAACAAATGACATTTAAATATTGAACAAATATTCCATCTTCAATTACTCTCCAATATAATTCATAGTCACAATCTATTTCATCCACTAGGGGTCAGCAAATTCACATACTTTGCTTTGACTTTTTCTTTTTAAACTTCAGATTCTAAATGAAAGATCTAGATCTGGTGAGAATAAACCTTTTTATGAAGCATGTCAGAATTGCCTATAATTGTAAGAAAGGCAAAACACAAATAAAGCATTTCGTAGGCATTTTCCTACAAATAAAGCATTTCATAGGCATCCCCCCGCCCCGCCCCCACTTCATCCTTTTATTCTAAATTCCTGACAGAAAGTCATCATGTCTGACAAAGGAGCCTCTTTGCCTTTAGCATTCATTATAAGCTTTGTTTTTACGGGTCAAGTTTTTTTTTTCTTTTTTTTTTTTGTAGAGGCAGAGTCTCACTTTGTTGCCCTCAGTAGAGTGCCACAGAGCCATGACGTCACACAGCTCACAGCAACCTCCAACTCCTCAGGAGATGGGATTCTCTTGCCTCAGCCTCCCAAGTAGCTGGGACTACAGGTGCCCACCACAACGCTATTTTTGTTCCAGTTTGGCTGGGGCTGGGTTTGAACCCGCCACCCTCGGTATATGGGGCCAGCGCCCTACCCACTGAGCCACAGGCACCGTCCAGAACAAGTTTTTATAAAAGGAATCCAAGCCTGTTCCAATCCCACAAGGTATGTGAAAAACCACTGACCAGAAGAATTACTGCAGAAACTTTCGGAGCCGTCCAGAGCCTCTCCGGGGTGTAGCCCAATCAATCCTTCCTGGTTCCCTTTCTCCAGAGGCCTAGTCACATTCTAGGCCGGCCACTCAGAGAAACAGGAGCCAAGCAAGGCAAGGACAGAGGGCTTGAGAGTGCATTGTAGCCATTGCTTTGGGATTTCAGGGCAGAGCGCTGCTTTTCTGTATATAACTCAGTGTAACTAATTTCTCCGAGCGCTACCTCCACATAAATGTTTTGTCTAGGATTCAGGAAGTTCTCTGGGATGTAAAAGGCATGAACAATTTTACCCAGAAATGAAACCACAGCAGGAGAGAAGTTTAGGTCAGCTTTATTGAAAGGGGAGGATGACCCACCTGGGCAGTGCAAAGATGGCAACCGCACCCAGGGTCACTTAAAGAACACTTTTATAAGGGTCGGTAGGGTTTGGGCGAAATTTCATAGCTTGCCAATCAGGTTATAGTCTTTTGCACAAACTTCTCAGGGGGTGGGCTCGCCATGTCCTTTGTGTCTTTGTCTTAGGAGGAGAGTGGGAGGTAAAGGGGAAAGGGTTTGCGTATGCCTAAGTTAGGCCCCCCAACATTATGGAAAATTAAGACATTTTCATTGTAACTTATCATATTTCTCCTAGAAAAGTATCCTACAGTTCTAAAACAGGACTGGTCCTTAAGTAACCCAGAGAAAGGAACTCAGAATTTTAATTTTGCCAGTGCTAAAATCTGATCTAAGTTCAGAAACGTGAGGATTCAGATATTTTTTTACCAAAAACAGAAAAAAAAATTTATTTCCATATTTTTATCTTTTGTAATAGAACCCCTATAGTATTGTATACCAGTGTACATGTTTGAAAAACTGACACAAGTTTGATGAAATAATGCTTTACTCTTATAAAACACATGCAATGAACTTTGATGTATAGAAGATATATCAGTTGTGACCCACTAAAATTGATTTTATGAGCCATTATTGGGTTGCAGACTATCGTGCTAACTCTAACTCTCCTGGGTTGGGAGAAATAGGCATAAATTGTACTTATGTTGAATGCCTTCAGGCAGAGTGGAGTTTTCTTCATTGAACTGCCAGAAGCGGTTCTGTAGGAGTTAAAACTTTTGGGTTCTGCCCAGTCATGCCGCAATTTCCCTCCTACTGAGATGAACTGTTGCCCTGTCTTTGCATTTTCACTTTTCCACAATTACAGGACTTTAAAAAATGCTTTCTGTAAGGATTAGTGGGCATTTCTTGAGTGAGATAAGATATGTAAAGAGGAGAGTGGAAACAGGAAATGGAATTGGTGAATCTTTCACCATATCTGCAAAGATACACAACAGGGAATGAAAAATGTAGGTGGGCCAGCCTGAGCAAGAGCCAGACTCACTTTCTTAAAAAAAAAAAAAAAAAAGAAAGAAAGAAATAGCCGGGCATTGTAGCCGGTGCCTGTAGTCCCAGCTACTAGGAGGGCTGAGGCAAGAGTATCATTTGATCCCAAGAGTTGACCCCAGTTAGTTGCTGTGAGCTGTGATGCCATAGCACTCTACCAAGGGCAACAAAGTGAGACGCTATCTCAAAAAAAAAAAAAAAGGGAAAGGAAAGGAAAATGAAGGTGGGAAAAGTAGCTAAAAGAAGCACAATAGGCTCAGCGCCTGTGGCTCAAGTGGCTAAGGCACCAGCCACATACACCTAAGGTGGCGGGTTTGAATCCAGCCTGGGCCCACCAAATAACAATGATGGCTGCAACCAAAAAATAGTCGGGCATTGTGGTGGGCGTCTGTGGTCTCAGCTATTTGGGAGGCTGAGGCAGGAGACTCGCTTGAGCCCAGGAGTTGGAGGTTGCTGTGAGCAGTGAAGCCATGGCACTCTACCCAGGGGGACAGCTTGAAGGTCTGTCTCAAAAAAAAAAAAAAAAGAAAAAAAAAGAAAGAAGCGGCTCGGCGCCTATAGCTCAACCGGCTAAGGCACCAGCCACGTACACCTAGGGTGGCGGGTTCAAATCCCCAGCCCGGACCCGCCAAACAACAATGACGGCTGCAACCAAAAAATGGCCAGGCGTTATGGCAGGCGCCTGTGGTCCCAGCTACTTGGGAGGCAGAGGCAGGAGACTCACTTGAGCCCAGGAGTTGGAGGTTGCTGTGAGCTGAGATGCCATGGCACTCTACCCAGGGGGACAGCTTGAGGCTCTGTCTCAAAAAAAAAAAAAAGAAAGAAGCACAATAAAGAGATGATGATCGAACAGGAGACAAGAAAAATTGGAGTGAAAGCATGTGGACTCAGGCAAATAAGGAAATGTCACAGAAAGAAATGGAAGAGATTATCAGACTGGGCATGTGTACAGAGACACTGGGATCTAAGCTGCACAACAACAGAGCTCTGTGTGAGCTCACAGTGTCCACCAACCCTTTCCCGGTCTTTATTTTACTTTGCGAAGACATCATGAACAAAAAAAAGGTAACTTACTGGGATTATTTGTGACTGTTTCTTGAGTCACCCGAGTCACATCATCTAAAAAAAAAAAAAAAAATCAGAAAAATTTTCTGAGCATTCTCCTTCCCTTTCCCCTCCTTGTACTCACAGTGAGTGAAACTGTCTAGCACATTGCCCAACACAAAGCAGAATGTTTCCTGCCATTGTTTTTCCTTACTTGCTTACAATTATCACACTAGATGGATGACTGCTTTGCAATATGTATTTAAATGAAAACTGGGGCTGTGTGCGGTGGCTCAAGCCTATAATCTCACTCTGGGAGGTGGATTGCTTGAGCTCAGGAGCTCGAGACCAGCCTAAGCAAGAGTGAGATCTCTATTAAAAACTGAAAAATTAGGGTGGTGCCTGTGCCTCCGTGAGTAGGATGCCGGCCCCATATACCAAGGGTGGCGGGTTCAAACCCAGCCCCAGACGAAACCACAACAAAAAAATAGCTGGGCGTCGTGGCGGGTGCCGGTAGTCCCAGCTAATTGGGAGGCTGAGGCAAGAGAATCATCTAAGCCTAGGAGTTGGAGGTTGCTGTGAGCTGTGTGATGCTGCCACAGCACTCTATCGAGGGTGATAAAGCAAGATTCTGTCTCTAAAAAAAAAAAAAAAATTGAAAAACTAGCTGGGTGTTGTGGTGGGAGTTATAGTTTCAGCGACATGGGAAGCTGAGCCAAGAGTTTGAGGTTGCTGTGAGCCATGACACTCTACCTAAGGTGACAGAGAAAGAGAGAGAGAGAAGAAAATTGACTAGACTAAACACATTGTGATTTTGACATTTATACTGATATGTTGATATATAAGAACATTCACAGAAGGTGATGTTGATGGTTTTCTGGTGCTCACTAAGAAGTGAGTTGAAGAGAGATGAGAGGCTCAGCACCAGTACAGTGGTTACAGCACCCACCACATACACAGAGGCTGGGGGGTTTGAACCCAGCCTGGGCTAGCTAAACAACAATGATAATTGCAACAAAAAATGGCCAGGCAGGGCAGCGCCTGTGCTCAGTGAGTAGGGTGCCGACCCCATATACCAAGGGTGGTAGGTTCGAACTCAGCCTGGCCAAACCGCAACAACAAAAAAAGTACAACCAAAAAGTATCCGGGCATTGTGGTGGGCACCTGTAGTCCCAAGCTACCCGGGAGGCTGAGGCAAGAGAATCTCCTAAGCCCAGGAGTTGGAGGTGCTGTGAGCTGTGATGTCACAGAACTCTACCAAGGGTGATAGAATGAGACTCTGTCTCCTCAAAAAAAAAAAAAAAAGGCCAGACATTGTGGCGGGAGGCTGAGGCAAAAGAATCGCTTAAGCCCTAGAGTTTGAGGTTGCTGTGAGCTATGATGCAATAGAACTCTACTGAGGGTGACATAGTAAAACTCTGTGTCAAAAAAAAAGAGAGATGAGAGAAAATATCAATTTAAGTAGAGAATGCTTTGCATTTGATCACTGGAAAATAACAGCAAGAGGAGAAAAATAAAAAGGTCCTAGGTCTTCAGGTAAAATTTGTCAGGATAAATTGAGAAACTATACATAAAACTATAAATAACAGAATTTCCTGAAATAAATGGTCTCTACTTCAAAAAGCAAAATAACAAAACAGCATTAACTTTTACTTTTAATACATACACACATGTATGTATTAAACATACATATATATGTATTTATATATATAAATTTTGTTTGACAGGGTCTGGCTCTAATTGCCCAAGCTAAACTGTAGTGGCATCATCATAACTTGCTGCAACCTCAAACTCCAGGGCTCAAATGATTCTCCTGCCTCAGCCTCCTAAGTAGCTGAGACTACTGGTGGGACTCATACCATCATGCCCAGCTGATTTTTTCCTATTTTTTGTAGAGACAGGGTTTTACTTTATTGCCCAGGCTGCTCTTAAACTCCTTGTCTCAAGTGATCTTCCTGCCTCAGTCTCCCAAAGTACTAGGATTACAGGTATGACCCACAATGCCTGGCCTCATATACAAATGTTATGGTATATATTTAAGGTACACATGATGTTCTGAGATACATACACAAAGTGAAATTATTACTACACTCAAGCAGTCAAGCAAATGAACATACTTGTATCTACCTCCTCACATAGCTTCCTGGTTGTGTGTGTGTGTGTTGTGAGTGTGATAAGAACATCTGAGATCCACTCTTTCAACAAATACCATTGAAATATTGAATAAATATACCATTTTCTAATACTCTCAATATAATTTATATTTTTTTTTTGTTTTTTGGGGTTTTTTTGCAGTTTTTGGCCGGGGCCAGGTTTGAACCTGCCACCTCTGGTATATGGGGCCTGCGCCCTACTCCTTTGAGCCCCAGGCGCCTCCCTTCTTTTTTTTTTTTTGATAGAGTTTCTCTCTGTCACCCTAGATAGAGTGCTGGTGGTGTCGTCATAGCTTATAGCAGCCTCAAACTCTTGGGCTCAAATCATACTCTTGCCTCAGTCTCCCAAGTAGGTGGGACTACAAGCATGGATCACCACAATCCATAGTTTTTCTGTTTTTAGTAGAGACGAGTTCTCACTCTTGCTCAGGCTGCTCTGGAACTCCTGAGCTCAGCGATTCTCTGGCTTTGGCCTCCCAGAATGCTACAAATACAGGCGTGAGCCACCACGCCCAGCCCTATATAATTTATATTCATAATTTATTTCACCCACTAGAGGTCAGCAAATTCACATACTTTGCTTTGACTTTTTCTTTTTAAACTTGAGATTCTAAACGTCAGGTCTAGATCTGGTGAGAATAAACCTTTTTATAAAGCATGTCAGAGTTATCTATAACTGTAAGAAAGGCAAAACACAAATAAAGCATTTCAGTTGTTCTTTCTTTTTGATTTGAGACAGCGTCTCAAGCTGTCAGAGTGCCGTGCGTCGCAGCTCACAGCAACCTCACACTCTTGGGCTTAAGTGATTCTCTTGCCTCAGCCTTCCATGTAGCTGGGACCACAGGCGCCCGCAACAACGCCTGGCACAAATAAAGCATTTCATAGGCGTTTTCCCTGCTTACTTCATCCTTTTATTCTAAATTCCTAGTAGAAAGTCATCATGTCTGACTAAAAGAACCCCTTTGCCTTTAACATTCATTATAAGCTTTGTTTTTCCAGAACAAGTTTTTATAAAAGGAGTCCAACCCTGTTCCAATCCCACAGGGTATGTGAAAAACCACTGACCAGAATCATTGCAGAAACTCTAAGAGCGGACCAGAGCCTCTCCGGGGTGTAGCCCAATCAATCCTTCCTGGTTCCCTTTCTCCAGAGGCCTAGTCACATTCTAGGCCGGCCACTCAGAGAAACAGGAGCCAAGCAAGGCAAGGACAGGGGGCTTGAGAGTACATTGTAGCCATTGCTTTGGGATTTCAGGGCAGAATGCTGCTTTTTTGTATATAACTCAGTGTAACCAATTTCTCCAAGAGCTACCACCATATAAATGTTTTATGTAGATTCATGAAGTTCTCTGGGATGGAATCTTAAGACATTTTCATTGTAATTTATCATATTTCTCCTAGAAAAGCATTCTACTATTGTAAAAGAGGTCTGGCCCTTAAGTAACCTAGAGAAATGAATTCAGAATTTTAGTTTTGCCAGTGCTGAAATCTGATCTAAGTTCAGAAACTTGAGGATTCAGATATTTTTACCAAAAACAGAAAAAAAAATTATGTCCATATTTTTATCTTCTGTAATAGGACCCCTGTAGTATTGTGCACCAGTACACGTTTGTAAAACTGAGACTAGTTTGACAAAATAATGTTTTATTTTTGCAAAATACCTGTAATGAACATTAATGTATTTATTTTGGTCTACTTTAATTCCTAAAATATGTATCAGATGTGACCCACTAAAATTGATTTTATGACCCATTATTGGGTTGCATACTAACCCTCCTGAGTTGGGAGAAATAGAGAGATAAATTATAACTATGTTGAATGCCTTCAGGCAGGGTGGAATTTTCTTCATTGAAATGAAGGAAATGGTTCTTTTTTTATTTTTCTTTTTTTTTTTGAGACAGAGCCTCAAGCTGTCCCCCTGGGTAGAGTACTGTGGCATCACAGCTCACAGCAACCTCCAACTCCTGGGCTCAAGCGAATCTCCTGCCTCAGCCTCCCAAGTAGCTGGAACCGCAGGCGCCTGCCACAATGCCCGGCTGATTTTTGGTTGCAGCCGTCATTGTTTGGTGGGCCTGGCCTGGATTCGAACCCACCACCTTAGGTGTATATGGCTGACACCTTAGCCACTTGAGCCACAGGCTCCGAGCCAGGAAATGGTTCTTTAGGAGCTAAAACTTTTGGGTTCTGCCCAATCATGCCATAATTTCCCTTCTACTGAGATGAGCTGGTACTCTGTCTTTGCATTTTCATTTTTCAATTACAGGACTTTAAAAAATGCTTTCTGTAAGGATTAGTGGGCATTTCCTGAGTGAGATTGAGATAAGAGATCTTAAGAGGAGAGTAGAAACAAGAAATGGGCATAGAGAATCTGGGAAAGGAGTTTCAGCAATGGAAAAAGAAAAAAAGAAAACAAGAAGATTTTTTTTTTTTTTTTGGAGACAGAGCCTCAAGCTATCCTCCTGGGTAGAGTGCCATGGCATCACAGCTCACAGCAACCTCCAACTCCTGGGCTCAAGCGAGTCTCCTGCCTCAGCCTCCCAAGTAGCTGGGACCACAGACGCCTGCCACAACGCCCGGCTATTTTTTGGTTGCAGCTGTCATTGTTGTTTGGTGGCCC
>CAUYQS010052871.1:0-27638 GCA_963574585.1 Otolemur crassicaudatus | reverse complement strand
TGGTAGAGTGCTATGGCTTCACTGCTCACAGCAACCTCCAACTCCTGGGCTCAAGCGAGTCTCCTGCCTCCACCTCCCAAGTAGCTGGGACCACAGGCGCCCACCACAACGCCCAGCTATTTTTTGGTTGCAGCCATTATTATTGCTTGGTGGGCCCGGGCTGGATTCGAACCCACCACCTTAGGTGTATGTGGCTGGCACCTTAGCCGCTTGAGCCACAGGCGCCGAGCCTGCATTTATTGAAATACAGTTAAGTCATCTTCTTCTGGAACCTGACAGGGGGAGCTGACCTTGTTGATGGGGCTGGTGCTAGTGATGCGTGAACTCCTTTCCCCTAGCCGTTCGTACATGCGCAGTAGGATGCCTGCGACGGCGGTTACCACACGCGCACCTGCGCAAGTGCCAACGGCTCAGAGAAAGGAGCTGTGGCAGATAAAAGGTATTCCAGTCTTCTTTACCATTTCACGCCAAAATGCATGGCGTGGCTATGCAGATACGCTGCATAGCCACGCCCATCACTATGTTTTATTATGGGGGTAGGGATTATATTTAACAAATGCATAGAAATTCTGCTAGGGCTTATTTTTGGGGTAGGTTTTATTTTCAGGGAAACACAGTATTAACAGTTTTTACTTAACAGTGATTATCTTCATCCATTCAGGCTGTTATGATAAAACACCACAAATAGAAAGAGAGAATCATTTTGTATGGTTCTGGCTGGAAAGTCCAGGAGAAAAGTGCCCACAGATCTAGCCTTGGACAAGGCCCCATTTTGGTTCATAGGTCTTCTTGCTGTGCCTCCCCAGGGCCTCTCCTATAAGGCACCACTTCCATCAAGAGGGCTCCACCTTCATGACCTCATCACCTGCGAAGGCCCTGCTTTCTAACACCACCACTCTGGGGGTGAACATGCACGCACTGTGGGAGGCAAACGTTCAGGCCACCGCAGGGGATTATTGCACTGCACTGCAGTCAGCTCACTATTTCAAGGGCTTATAAATCCCACCAAAAGGACATGCTGAATTTACTGGACTTTCCCTCTGTTTGGTCTTTCAGGTTGTTCTCAATAATCCCTTATTTTATAAAATGGTGCCACAAACAATTTTGGTGTATACTTTTCTTCTGGTAAGTTATTTTCCTAACATAGGTTCCCTAGCTGCATTACTGAGCTGAGGGCCTAAACATCATTATGGCTTATCCTGTATTTTACTTTCTAAAAAGTTATTCCAACTTAGAAAAGCTTTAAACAGCCACACCTTTCACTATAACCTTACTGACAACAGGAAAGGATGCATGGTCCCCAGAGACAACACACCAAGGAATGGCCCTCCTTGTCTAATTAATCCACAGCTTTCCCCAAACCACCCTGTGCCAGGCTCTGAGCTGGGCTCTGCAGCACCCACGCCACCTGGCCCTGCAGGACACCCATGTCTGTGAGAGGCAGGACTCTGACAGGAGGCAGCATGGGAAATGGCTGAGATAACACAAGCTCACTAGGCTCCACGGTCACATCCAGTGTGGAGAAGACAGGAGGTTGGAGTGACTCAAAGGTGCAGGCAGCAGATGAAGCTCCCACAGGTGAGGTGTGTGTTTCGGGAAGGAGGAATTTGAAGGATTCTTCACCAGACCTCCGCATGTATGCCAGCCCTTTTGGTGGCCAGCTTGCTAATAGGGAGCAGTTTGGGGCTAAGCTTCCCTGGAGATGGCTCCAGGCCCACAGAGCAGCACTGAGGACGCTGCCACACCTTCTCAGTGGCCTCAGACCTTGGTGCCAGTGCTTCCCAATCCATCAAGGTTGTTTCTCTCTTCTTGCTGCCATCACCCCTTCCAGCCCCTGCAATGTGCCTTCTGGCCATGGGCTCGGCACAGGTTGACGCATCGTGGAAGGGCTCAGACAAAGCCTGCCGCAAGAGGCCCCTCCCATGGGCTCCCTGAGGACTTGTATTCAGAGTAACACTGATCCACGCGTGAATCCACAAATCCATTCTCCATGTAAGGTGCTGTGTGACCCGGCACACAGGTCTTCAATCTAATTGTTACTATTGATCTGGCAGTATGATTTATGAAGAAATGAGACGCTCTGTAGTATGTGAGGGGTCTTCTCTCTCCCTACTCGCCACCTCTCTCAGGTGACCCAGGGTTGGGGCCATCGCTGATCCCATACTTTCCAGCACAGTACCAGCCCCTCTCATGAGTTCAAACTTCTTTTCTTAATTAATTAAATTCATAAGTCACATTAGTTTTTTCCTTTTTTAAACAGAACCAGAAGATGGAAGCCTACATCTGTTGCCTAAGACTCTTCTAGTCCATGATTAATTTTTCACAGAAGTTATTCATAGCCTGACATTTCAAGAAGTCACCTCAATATGCAGAATCTTTTTGAGATGTACACAACTTTCTTATTATTCAAGCTTCCCTGTGGCAGTGGTGGAAATGTTTCCACAATGACCCCAATCTGGGTTCCTACTATAGACCAGTTGGAGGGTTCTAAGGCAAAACCCAACATGCTTCCTGCTCGATGCTGCGCAGAAGCCGGCTGAGTCAGTGTGCACCACTAAGGACCATGAAATGCTTCATTCCTTGATGCCCCTACTGGGGGAGCACCCTGGGACACTCTTCCTTGCAGCCCAGGTGGCACTGCCCTCTCCCACAGCACATGGAGGGCAGGCAGGCCCAGCTGGCCAATCGGAGCACTCTGTGACATCTCCCTGACCACAGTGCCTGGTTCAGGGACACACACAGACCCAAGTCAGGCCAAGGGGGCTTGTGCCAGAACTACTGAGAAACAGGCCTTCTCCTTTTGCTGGTCTTGGCAGGTGGATGCCAGCCTGGAGGGCCCCCCGTGGGATGAGACTACCAGAGAAAGAGGGCAACACAGGAAAGCATCAGCTGGGGAAGGGGAGAGAGCACTTCCTGATGACGTCATCTGAGCTCCGGATCCAGCCACACTGGAAGTAAACTAATCTAGACTCTCCAGATACAGCGACTAATTCATCCCATTTGCTTTGCCCCCTTTTTTGTGTGTACGGCTTTATAGTGGGCTTCTGTCCCTCACAACTGAAAGGGTCCTGAATCTAGTTGTCTTTAGAAAATCTTCCTATCAATCTCCAAATAGCATCATTCAGGCTGTATGCCCACGACAGTCTCCTTAACCTGGAGAGGATCCATGGAGAACTCCCCTCATCCTCTGACATTACTCATTTCCATGGATCCCATGCATTTGAAGGACTCACAGATGCCACACTGAATCAGTAAGTAACCCACGCTTCCTCCTGAGCCAGCAAGGTAAGGAGCGCTGATCCAGGACACCCCCACCCCGACCCTGGCAGAGGCCACTGCCGTTCCTGCTGGAACCTGGCCCGTCCTGTCATGGGCTCCACCAGCCTTTGTGGATACCATCTATGCCCACTGGGGTAGGCAACTACTTCTCCTCAACTCCCTGAACCACACTGGACAATGCACAGAGAGCAAACGGAGGAAAGGACAGACGGGGGTCCAACCAGGGAGTCACCATGAGCAGGGCCTACAGCTTTCCTCTCTGTGCCCCCAAATCCCGGCATAGCTCAGAACACAGCATGTCCTGGGCTTACTGCCAAGTTCAACTCCCTGATTTGAGCAGATATTCTGTAGAAGTGGAAAAGAGTAGAGGGGTATCTTCCTATGCATTGGGAGGGTCAGGCCCACCCCCGGGAAAGGGAGCGGGGACGCCTCTGGCTTCCTTCCCAACTCCTGGCTCCAACTGTGCATGAGACCCGTCCAAGAGGGCCAGTATGAGGCAGCTGGCTTCCATCGTCACATCACTGGTGCCATCTAGTTAGGCTTCAATAATGTTGTAAAATTTTTGGATGTATGTCAAACACTCTTAGAAGATGAGTGCAATCTTAAACACGTAGTAAATAAATATGACGTAATCCCCCCATTTCCAAGAGTGCTGCCACACCTCTCACAGCTTCCCTTGATGGCTTCCAGGTCTGCTCCTCTGGTGACAGCCACCACATGGGGCTGTGCTGAAGGAAAAGGCATAAAGAAAGGAAGGTGTGCCAGGTGCTGTCACCATCCCTGGGCCAGGGCATGACACGGTGGCCTTGCACCAAGGGGTACCCCACACATGGGGCAGCTGGGATCGGCAGCTTGAGGGTTTCTCTTTATGATTGATGCTTGTTCTTATGAAGGGTTCAGAATCCAAGGGCACCGAGTTGAGCAAGGCAGGACCCCTGACCTCAAGAAGGTCTGCCCCAGTGCCAGGGAAGGATGACCACAGTTCACCCACGCAGGGTCAGGGCTCGTACAAGTGACTGCAGAGACCAATCTGGCAGTAGGAAGTTTCCTGGAGGTGACATTCAAGGCCTTGAGCCCAAGCAGGAGGTTAAGAGTAACACATGACAGGCACGCTGCCACGCTTCCAAAGGACTCAGGATACCAACGTTTGAGCCACACCTAAACTGCCACCAAGTCCTCACAACAGGTTAACCTAAGGTGTGGGGGTCACAGCACAGGCAGTGCAATCAGACAGACCATGTAAGGGCAGAATAGGAGATGTAAAAAGCTAGTCCCTCAATTATCAGCAGCCAGGACCCCGGACCAGACAGCACAGCTAAGCATCACTTGCTGCTGTGCCTGACCCAGGGCAGCGGGGCTCAGCACGTGCATCCACACACTCCCAAATCTGTATTAGAGCCCCAGCCCCTCCTTGGCCCCCTTGCACTCACCTCTCAGGACTGAGTTCTAATCCCCCTAGGAATTGCTCCCAAGCCCCCATCTCAGGCTGTGCCACCACCATCCACCTGCTGGCTCCAGCCAGAAAACTGGACACCCCACCCCCCAGCAGCCACACAGACCAGCAGCTCCTCTCTCCCAGCTGCCCACCAGCTGTCTCCACAGAGCACCAGGTGGTTTTCTGTTTACCTTAAAACAATCTCCCAATTAAATCTCTCTAACAGCTCCCATCACACTCACAAGAATTCCCACTCTCTTTCCTGGACCCTCAGGGCCCTGCTTGGCCTGGCCGACCTCCTTGGCAGCTCCCAGCTGAACTCCCCGCCACCGGTCCCCGGGTCCAGGACCCTGTTCACACTGCACAGGCCCTTTCTCGTTCCCTCACCCCACGTCCACCTCCGGGCCCTGGCCTGCTTGGCCAGAACTGAGGGAGTGCTTCCCAGAGGCCACACCTCACTACGGACCAGGGGTAAAGAGCTCTGCTTCATTCTTGGGTTGAGCAGAACAGGTCCCTCTGGGCTGAAGACAATGCTGGGGGAGAAGGTGCACAGGACTCTATCACAGCCACTGGGAGGAAACAGGCCCCCACTATCAGTGGGGGCTGCAAGCTGGCCAGGAAGCTGGCTCTGGCCCAGGGATATATAGCTTGGGCAGCTCAGCCTTGTCCCCATTGGAACCCACATAACTCAGACAAGAGCCTGGCACCTCCCAGTGGTCTGTGTAGCCTGGGTCACTGCTTCCTTACCTGTCTGCCCCAGTAGCATCTGCTTCCAAGCCCTGAGTCGCTGTTCCGATGTGGCAGGTGACTTGCCAAGGCCACAAAGCCAGGACGGGAAGTGACCAATGCAGCCCCTGTCCCCTTTTGCTTAAGAAGAGGCTGAGAAGGGGTGTCCTCAGGGAGGCAGCCAGAGACAGGAGACCCCAGGGCAGCTCTGGCCCTGTCTGCCAAGTACACAGGCTAAGAGGCAGCTCAGATGGCGCCTTCTCCAGGTGGCCCTCCAGGAAAGACTGGGCTCTCTCCTAGGTGACCCCCAGGGGGCTACAACATGGTGTCCACACCACTGCCCTCAGCCCCCAGGACTAGGACTGGGGCTCCTGGGCATGGCTGACCTGAGGGTGCCAGGCAATCAGTTAGTGCTATGCCTGAGGTGGCTGGTTGCCTGTGGCTCATCAGGAGCATAAGCTCACAGTCCTGGCTTCAAATCCCCACTTCACCCTCGCCAGCTGCACTCACTGGGCCTTCGACTCAAGCTCTCTTCTCCTCAGTGTTCTCCTCTGAAAAGTGGGGTGGCAACAGCGCCTGCCTCCCAGGCCTAAGAGGCACCCTGCTGGGGAGCGTGTAATTTCAGCACACACTCTGCTTACCTATCATGTTTTAGCTGATGCTCTCCGTGGGGCAGACAGGAAAGCTAAATCGAACTTATCACACCAACTACTGCAGGGAGGCAGTCTGGGCCCCACCCTCCCTGTGGCCCTTGAGTGTATGCAGGGATGGCTGGCCCCACATCAGTGACCGGTGACTCAGAGAAGCCAGGCCCACTGCCCCCAGCTGTCCCCCACTGGAGCTGCCCTCCACTCCCACCCCCAGGGTGGAAGCCACACCAATCACATCTGCTTGCTGACTTCTGTCTGAAACTTACACGGTCTGGGGCTCTGCCCTCTGTAGGCTGCTCTGCAGTACCTAGATCAAAACCAAGTGTTTACAGCCCTGGTCTCTGATCCCGTTGGCCATGAGACAGTGGATGAGGGGGCAGCATTTGGGGATGGGCCCAATCCTAGGGGCAGGGAGACAAAGCAGGGGAACTTAGTGATCTTCAAAGGAGACACAAAGGCCAAAAGACCCCAAGGACAGGGTGAGTTTCTGAGGATGGGTGAGGCTGACCCAGCACGAGCTGAACCAGGCAGCCCCAGCCACTGCACCCAGATCTGGGAGGGCCCTCTAGCTCTGCTAGTGAGGTGGCCAGTGTATGAAAAGACGGGTCACTCACCAGTAAGTGGCCTGGACAGTCACTGAGATTCTGTGCCTCAGCTTCTGAGGGGTCCTGAGTTGGCACATGGGCAGGGTTGTGGACACAGCAGGGGCTCACCACATTTGGGCCCTTGCAAAGGTGGGAGGGGCATTGCTGAGCTGGGGTAACCCCCTTCAGGCCACCGGCCTCTCTAGGGGAAAGGCAGAGGACGACCGAGGGCTGAGTGAGCTGTAGAAGGTACCAAGGGGCTGCCCAGGCAGGCAGGTGGGGACTCCCCTCACTCAGACCCACCACAGGCAGGACAGAGCCTCATGTCAGCTCAGCCTGTGAACACCAAGGGTCACCGCATCCTGCCGGGGGTGGGGTAAGGAATGCCACCTACACACACACACACACATACACACATAAGCATACACACACACATATGCATACACACATGCACACCACACATACTCACACACCCATGTCACACACACACACCACACACATGCACACACACATGCGCCCGAGAGAAAAGACATCCAGCACCCAGGACTTCACCCAAACCAGGTCTTATCCCTAAAAGTGCAGAGTCGTCTTTATGGCCAGCCACCCTGACCGGGCAGAGCGAGGAAGGGACTCATCTGTAGCAAACGGAACACAGACTCAAACAGGAACAGCAAAGTGCTGAGCAGGAGCAGGACTGACGGGAGGTGTGCTGGCATCCTGAGGAACTGCGCCCGCTGCACAGGTACAGGTGAAAGGCTGTGAGGGAAGCGGCTGGCCTCACAGTGCACCCAGGCAGAGACAGCTCCGTGCCCACACTGTGTTACCACACAGCCCTTCTGGGCTTCCCATGGCTTACCAGTTCCAGCCACTCTGTCCCGGCTCCTGGCACGCTGGGCCCAGCGCTTGGCTGGGGTGGCTGCATCTCCCACACCTGGGCCGGGGCCAGTTTGGGACCCTGGTGCTTCGGGCACTTCGCTGCCCTCCTGCTCCACTGAGGCAGTGGCATTGAGACGGGAGCGGGCCTGTGGCACTGGTGGTGGCTGTGGGCAGGAAGGGCCCTGCAGAGGGATGCTGGAGTCCATCCTGTAAAAAAGGCCATGGTCAGACACACGCCAGGGGCAGCAATGCCCAACCGGCTCCAGCTCCTAGTGTCTGGTAGAGAAGGAAGTGAAGGGGCGGGCCTGTAGGTTCTCATTTAAGCCCAGCACAGGCCATCCCCCAGGGCCAGACCCACCTTCCAGATGAAGAAACTGAGGGAGGACGCTCACTCAAGGGCACCCAGCTCCACACAGAGAGACAGCTACGATCCCAGGCCCTGACGTCTGCAGGCCTGGAGTCCCTGCCTCACCATGAGCCATGCGACCTTGCTTTGGCATCCCTGTCAGAGAAACAGGGATGATGACAACTCTTACAGGTCATGCGCATGGAGCCTTAGAGCCCTGAGCACAGCGCCTGGCTGTGGGGGGCTGAATGGAACCCCCAAGTAATGTGACAACCCATAACTATGAATGTGACCTGTAGTGAAAAGTAGGTCTTTGCAGATATACTGAGGACCTTAAGATGACATGATCATGGGTTAGGGTGACCCTCAATCCAGTAACTGGTATCCTCATACACAGCACACGGAGAGGCCGAGAGAGTGCTGGAGGGAGCTGGGTATGAGCAGAGAGCTGCCCCCACCACCAGACACAGAGAGAGGAGGGACACAGCACAGGGAGAGGCCCAGAGAGCACTGGAGGGAGCTGGGTATGAGCAGAGAGCTGCCCCCACCACCGGACACAGAGAGAGGAGGGGACCAAGGCCTCCCTAGGAGTTTCTAGAAGGGATCAACCCCACCCCACACTTTGATTTTAGAATTCTGCCTCCAGAACAGTTAGAAAATAAATTTCTGTTGTTTTAAGCCAAGTTTCCAGTAATTTCTTATGGGTGTGGGGAGCTAGGAAATGAATACATTAATGCAGAGTAAAAATTAAAGGTGAGAAGGGAAGGGAGGGAGGCTGGGGACTGAAACCCAGGTCTGCCCAGTCCAGAGCCCTCCGCAGCAGGCCCGGAGCACAGGACAAAAGTCACAGAACTTTGATGGCCCAGTCATCAACACATATTGGAAAGCAAACTAAGCACACAGGGTGTTGTTAGAATAGACTCGAGGACACAGAGACCTGACACGTGTCACAACAGGGGAAAGAGCTTTGTTTTATTCAATAGGGGCCCTCATGCGCTGCTTGGCAACACAGAGACACCACCACTGACGTAAGAGGGCAGCCACAGGCCACAGCCCGGGAGCTGACAGCTCTGGCAGACACCCCTGAAACTGTCAGACCCACACATGCTCTGGGTGTGAGGAACCTCTTCCTCAGATTCCCAAATGACCCTCCCCAAAATCAAGGCCACATCTGTCCTTAGGGGTACAGAGCAGAGAGAGGCTGGGAATTAAAAATCTGCTTCCAGCCCCAACCTGCCTCAAGTCCATGCCCACAGCTGTGCAGTCCTGAGTAGCCCATGTTACTTTACCTCTCAGCTGTGACACAGACCACCACTCACTCTCAGGGACAACTACGACAACCCATGAGACCAGGGACCGTGAGCTACATGAAGGGGCCAGGGTCTTGGTGGCCTACGAATCCTCAGGCTTCACACAGCCTGGCCCCAACAGGTGCCTGGGGGACAAATTTCTAGAGACTGTCACCACTGGAAGAATCAGGAGTAGCCCCAAGCTCCCTACACAACAAATTCTGTTCCATCCTAAACGGGTCCTAAAGTTCAGACCTGTGTCCACCCAAGTACTCTAAAGATTTCATCCTGGACATTCCTCCCTTGGAGAGACCAAGCCCTTATTTTAAAACAACCCCCTGATGCAAACCAAAAGCACAGTCAGTGCTGCTTCCAAACTCCAGGCTCCCAGGAACTGGCACCTTCTGCAAAGCTGGCCATTTGACAGCATGTGGAGAGGTAAAGCCAGCTGGGAGAGTGGGCAAGAGGGGTAGATACAGGACCACAAGAGAACTCATGTGAGAGTGGGCACACAGAATCACTGTCCTGCAGGCCACAGGGGCCACCTAAGAGGTGACAAAGTCGGGCTTGCTAACCACATGCAGTCATGTCCTACCTCGCCTTCTCCAGGGGCTCCCACTGCCTTAGAACAGCAGAGGCAGCTCACCTGCCTGCCAGGACACCTGTCATTAACAGCCAGCTCTGTTCTCAGTATCTCCCCATGGCTTCCTCATGGGGCCCTACGAGGTAGGTGCTTATCATCTGGGTCACAGGTGGAGACAGCTGTCTTCCTTCAGCCTCACCCCATCTCACAGGCGAGGATACTCAGGTCTAGGAAGGCGAGAGACCTGCTCAAGGACAAATAGCTCACTGCACTGGAGCTGCAATCCAAATCTGCACCTGCCCAGCTGCAAAGCCTCACTTCTGAAAAAGAGGCTTCCAACATCTGAACCCTACTGCACCCTGTCTCCCTTCATTCTACAGCACTGGCCACTCTTCAATACCACCGTGCCACTGCTGACTTCATACTTTGTCTCATTGCCCTCTGCCTGGAATGCCCCTAACCCCCTCCTAAAGTCCAGATCCTAAACATCCTTTAGCTCAAGAGCTCAGTGACACCTCCTTTGCAGGAGTTTCCAAGCTGCCTGCTCTGGATCCTTGCCTTCCCCACACACTCAGCACTCAGGCCATCACCTCCCATGCAAGCCCTCCCTGTTACAGGGATGTGAGCAGGGCCCCCGCCTGGCCAACAGGGGCATGGAAAGTGGAATACCCTTTACTGGTAGCTACTGGGCCTCTTTGTGTGTTTCCCCATCTGTAAAATCAGGCAGCACCTCCAGAGTCGGGGTGCCACGGGGTTAAGGATATAATGGAAGAGAAAGCAATCTGCAAACTGGAAGCCACAAAAAAAAAAAAAAAAAAAAGCCCCAAAACCCTAAGTCAGTACTCCCAGGTGCTAAATAAAGGCAAGCTCAGTTGAAAAACACTTCATAAAGGGAATTTCGGGAAAACAGATTCTATTTGGCCTGTTGGGCTAAGTACTATGCCCATCACCCCACAGTCAAAATAAAAACTGTTTAAAATAAAATCTCTGGTTAATAAGAACAGATGAACACAGAAGGATTAATTTTCAGGCTCCCTGAGGAATGGCCAAGCCTGGATTGGATCAAAGGGCTTGTTATTTCAGAACAAAATGACTCCTGGCCATGGTCGGTCACAGGACAACAAAGATTAGAAAAGATCTCCCCGTGCAAGGGCCTGCGGGGTATCTGCTGGTCCTTCCTTCTCTGCGTCCTTCCTGTGACAGAGAGCTCTGAGGACAGGCCTGAATCTCGCTGAGGTGGGAAGGCCTGCTGCCTTGCTGGGCACATGCAGGAGCTTGATGTGCAAGGGCAGGAGCCCTCTCTGGGAAATGATGCTGCTTTGTGACCTTAAGCAAGTCCCTCCCCCACGTTACAACATCCCCAGCTGCATCCACATTCTGTCCCCTACCTGCAGCTCCCTCCTCGGTGGGGCAGTCAGCCCGACTGCCCCTGATGACTAGAACAGTGACTTGGAATCTGTAATTGTATAAGATCCAAAAATACAGAGTGGCCAGCATTCTTTCCTCATGAGCGCCAAGAAGTATTTTTATCCTATCTAATCACAAAGGTCAGCACTAAGGCACTCAGTGGAGGGGCTACAACCCCTTGAGAAGGCTGCACAGACCAGGCATCCACTGAGACCAGAAGCATAACGACTGTGTGTGGCCTCCTGCTCAAAGGACTCCAACCCTCACCTAGGCAGACCCCATTCTGCTCTCCTCGGGGGCAACCCCACCTCCCTAGTGGCTTCTCTGAAACAGGACCCTGAGGGATGCTGAGATATTCACACTCACTCTAACCAGTGCCTCCAAGTCCAGTATATCAGCCCAGGGGAGTCACAGAGATGCCCTCGGGGCTCACACAGAGTCCATTACAGCACACTTATAGGCACTGTCCAACAGGGACGGGTTATAAACTTATACTCCTCCATGTGGGACAACACCAGACAGCTGTTAAATGTGCTCTTTGTATATGAATGTTTAAAGACAAGGAAAATGTACATGTATAATACTATTAAAGTGGGCTTTAAAGCAGCCTAAGATAGTATCCTAAGATGAAAACAAAATTTATCTGCACAAAAAGATAGGCAAAAATGCCCCCCCAAAGAAATATTTCCTATCTCTGAGAAAAGGCTATAAGTGGTTTTATTTATTCTTCATTTAAATGGATTTCCATAATTTTCTATAATGAGTGTGCAATGTTTTGGGAATTAAAAGCAAAATGTTTAAAAACTCATTTGTGACTAAGCCCTAAGGTAGTAGGGCTAGAGCCCAGAAGGTCCTGGGCCTGGGATATCTACTCTGGCCTAGCCTGACCCAGCCCCCGGCACTGGGCTGCTCCTCAAGACAAGGGCACAAAGCCCTTGGTGGCGCCCAGGTACCTATTTTTGCCCAGAGTATTAACAACCAAACGAAGGAACATTCCAGCTCTGCTTGCATTCACGTTCCTTATGGCACGTTCACAGGAACACAGAGGAGTCATGACATCCAGAGTGGCCAAGCCCTCACCACACACTTGGTACCTGCTCCATGGCTGGCTCCAGCTGTCCCACAGGCATGGACTGTGGGCCTATCTTGTGCTAGGCACTATGCTGGCCACCTTGCCCTTGAGAGGGCTCATCCAGGGCTGGTCTTTGAGCAGCTCTGTTTAGAGGGAGGGGCAATACCTAGAAGACACCCACAAGGACCAGGACAGAGCAAGGGTCAGGTCAGGAGTTCTGCAGAGACCTTAACTGAGCCCTCCAGGACAAGCAGGCAAGAGCAGGCAAAACAGGGGGTAGTATCTGGGCACTCCAGTAGGAGATGTGCCCAAAAAGGCCAGCACTGTGGCCAGGAAAGTGTAGGTGGCCAGGATGTGACTGTTGGAGGGAGGGGACACAGGAAGGAAGATGAGGCTGAGTGAGCAGCAGAGCCAGCTTAAGAGGCAGACTTGACCCTATACAACAGTAGTTCTCAACCTGTGGGTCAAGACCCACAGGAACTACATTAAAGGCCCACAGCATTAGGATTGTTGAGAACCACTGCTATAGAATATAGGGTAAAGAACCAGCAGGACTGTGTGGGGACAGGAATGGGTTGGGGAGACCAGGAAGGGCCAGCAGCCCTACTGGGGAAAGTGAGGGCCTCAACTAGAGCAGGCATCTGAGTGAGGCTCAGGTGCCTGGAAAGCCAGGAGGTCACCAAGTGTATGTGAGGCAGAGGGGTGCAGGGGATGGCCTGGTTTGTGGCTGGGGGCCATGGTGGCAGTGCCACTTCCCAAGGTGGGGATATGGGAGGGGAAGGTGCCATATGAAGCATGACTCTCCCTATCACAGGTGCTTATCGCCAGCACTATGGACAGGTGCTTCAGGCCATCCTGCAGTGCAGGCATTTCTGAGGTTCTCCTCTGTGACCAGCTCCCAAGGCCTGTCCAGCCCTGGCCTGGGATGAGCGAGGGCAGCCCAAGTCAGGGTGCACCCACACACTCTCCCATCCTGGGGAGGGAGGTGAGATGGGTCTCCCAGCCAACCTTTCCTGTGTCTGGGGGAGGATGGTGGGGCAGACAGGAAGAAGGGGGCTGGAATATCAAGGAACTCTGCTCTAAATCCCTGGTTAGACACAAAGGGGCTTGCCTCTAGGGGACAGACGTAAGCAGGAGAAAAGGGTGGGCTCTGGATTGCCCAAAGGGTCCCCTCATGGGGCAGCAGAAAAGGAGTAGCCAGCACATAGGGCACCCAGGGCATAGCTCTGAGAGTGGGTGATGGATTCCGACAGAAGGGAAAGCCCTTTACAGTGTAAAGCCCTGGGCTAAATGCCAGGGGTCATTGTCCAAGGTGAGGGGAGGTGGGGTTTCTCTGGGGAGGAGGGAGGCTGAGGTCTGGACCAGGCTTTACCCTGACCAGCTGTGTGGTCCTGGGCAGGCACCAAACCCCCCTGAGCCTGAGCTTCCTTTTGTGTCAAATGGGGACTACAACTCCTACCCTTAAGGCTCCTGAGAGGGTTAAATTTTCAGGGGATCAGAGAGCAGATTGTACAAATGGAATTGCTAGTTCCTTAGAATTTCATAACATCAAGTACAAAAAATAGGGTGGAAGGACCGTGCTCCATCACACCCAAAAGCGCTGGTCAGACTCTCCAGAAAGTTTCCATCTATCAAATCAAAAATTAACGATCCCCAGAGCCAGGTTTATACCTGGGCAGGGTTCACACCAGGCAGGGTCCAGGGGCTGCCACTGTACCCATTCCCCCATAGCAAGGAGAGCCCTTAGCGGGAGAGGAACTGCCACGGGGCTCCTAAGTGTGCTATGGGGGTTCAGCGTGACCCAGAAGTTGCCCCTCAGGTAGCCGGGACCCTCCTGGAGGACTGACCCTCCCATCCCTCCGGAGCCCCACCCAGGGACCCAGGCACTTCCAATGGCCCGGCAGCGGGCACAGGGAGGGACAGGCCTGGGTCCCAATAGCCGTGGGGGAAGGGCATGACAGGGCAACTGGCGCCGGCCGGCGGGTTCAGCACGGGGGACGGAGGAGGCGGCCGCGCCCCCGACCCGCCCGGCCCCTGCCCCGGCCCACCCGCCGCTGTTTCTAGGGCTTGTTTCCCGCCGCAAGGGGCTTGCAGACAAGGCTAGCGGGCATGGATGTTCTTGAGGCCGCGGTGCCCACGATCCCGGGCGCTGAGCTGAGACCCAGGGGCGCGCACCCCCGGGAACACCCGGCTAACCAGGCCAGGTCGCCTTAGGCGTCACAGAGTGGGTGGGACCCCCAGACCCCCAACTTCGGGGAACTTGCCAGGGACTTTAGGACCAGCCACCTTCAGCTCAGAAGGAGAAACTGAAGCCGGAGGCAGACGGCAGCTCTGTGCCCAGCCCCCTGCAAGCTGCCCACAGCCGCCGCGCGACCGCCCCCTACTCCAAACTACTCACCAGCCCGGGAGTGGGCCGCGCGCGCCCCCACAGCGCTCTCGGGCCTCGGACCGACCTCAAAGTTGCTCCGGAGCAGCTCCCGAGCGCCAAACACGCGAATGCCGAGAGAGGAGCTGCTTGGGTACCCTAGAGCCGGAGAGCTCGGCCCCCAGCGCACAGGGGAGGGGCAAGGGCGGGTCCTCCCACTGTCCGCCACTCCCGACGCGGCCCCCGTATACGCAACGGCGTCTCGATCCGCTCAGCGGTCGGCGATCCCGCCAATTACTGCCCGTCTCCGCCAATCATGATGCGCCTCGCAGGGCTACGGCCGGCGGACCTCCAGCGCAGCTGGGTCGGTGAACGGCAGGAGGGCGGGTCCAGCCCTCCCACAGCGAAAGTTTCCGAGCGGACTCGGGCGCCTGCGCAGCCCGCCCCGCCCCGCCCCGCCCCGCCTCCAGGACGTCCCACTGTTCAGAGTACTGACTCTGCTTCTGCGTGTAGCAGGTGGTTGAACTTGTGTGCAAGGCTCCAGCCACCTTTCGCACCTGCCACTCTGGCCCCAGGGTCCCCAGATTCCTTATATATTTTTTGTTGTCGTATTAAAAACACGTTTTGAGCGCTTACTGTGCGCCAGACACCTTAATTCTGGCGCTGCTGGAGGTCCAAGGAGCCTTGACATAGCAGCAGGGATGGAAGAGTTGGTCGGTTTAAATGTGTACATGCAGCCAAGTGCTGCTTTGAATGCATAACATCAAATGCAATGTAACAAGCTTTCCACAGGGCATTTGTGAGATCATTTAAAAGTAGATGTTAGCCCAGGGAGTGATGCAAGGCTCAGGCAGTTTGGAGCCCTCTTCTTTTTAGAGATGAGGGGGCAGGTCTGTCCTTGAGACAGGGCCTGGGGTATGTGAGGCCATGTCTGCTATATCTCTGGTTCCCACAGCCAGCCTGAGATACTTGTCATTGCAGAAACTGTGGCTCCAAGTGACTCCCCAAGATAGCATTTACTAACAAATATTGGGAACAAATATTCCAGAGGTTTTTAGAGATGAATCCAGACCATTGAACACACCACCTCAGAGACTTGAGTCGAAGTGGCATCGCTCACGTCGGTCACCTCATTTGATTCCCAGCTGCCTCCACCCTGTGAAGCTCACAGAGGAGGAAGGGATCTGTCGGGGAGCAGCCCCAGCTCTGCCAAGAGCTGGTCTGGGACTTCCACATGTTTCATACATTCAGGTTTTTCATCGCAACCCCAGCAATCCAAGGAGGCAGGTGGCACTGGGCTCATCTAATCGAGGCTTAGACATAGTTATTTGGCCAAACTCACAAAGACTTCCTTCTACCTTATAATACACTTATTGTAAAAGAAAAAGAGAATTACAAAAAGTAGAGAAGAAAAAAATCACTCAAAGATCATCACTGTTCGCATTTAGGGGCCCATGCACATTTAAGGAAGAGTTTCCAAAAGTCCTTATGAGTCACTCACTGGATGGATGTGTGTGACTATTTCCTTAGGGACCCAAAAGCAGAAGCCCTGGATCCTAATGGCCTTCTCAAATCTATAGTTAAAATGTACCAAAACAAGTTTCTCAAAGTGGTTTCCTATTTACCTCTGAGAGGGGACGCCCTGCTTTAGGAATTCTTTTTTGTTTATTGGTTTAACCCCTTCCTGATATGGAAAACTAAGAATTTCCTCTGCAATTGTAATTTGCATTTCCATGGTAACTAATGAGATTGGCTATTTCATGTTTCTTAGTCGCAAGTAGGACTTTCTCTTTTATTTATCTAGTGGAACTTGGAGGCTCTAAGAAAACCAATTAGATGGGTGTCTTTTACTTCCCGCCTCCTCATAGTCACCCCCAACCTCTCCTTTGGCTGGAGGGCTGAGGGGTCTCCTGAATGGCTCCCTCAGTCCACCCTAGGCATCTAGCAGCCCTATGAGGCTGAGAGCTGGACCCCACCCCCACCCCCCAGCAACTCCAGGGCGCTGTTAACTCCTTCCTCCCTGTCCACAAGGACATATATGAGCTTGTTAGCCACCACCTGCTGGTTGGCCACTGCCCAGGACTCCACACAGCCTGGTCCTTAGGACACTGAGGACACAACCCCAGAGAGGCTAAGACATTTTATAAACCCTCTGAGGGGTCTCAGTAAGCAGAAGGAAGAGGACAGATTGAACAATTCTTCTTGTAAAGGTCTAAGAGAAGAGAGAAAATTCAACAAAAATGTAGAAACTGCTTAAGGAGCCTCAATCAGACCACAGCAACATTTAACATCCTCTGTGAAGCTTAAAAACTAAAAGAGCAGCCAAGGTGCACTGGCTCATGCCTATAATTCCAGAACTTTGGAAGGCCAAGGCAGGAGGATTGCCTGAAGCCAGGAGTTCAAGACCAGCCTGGGCATCATAATGAGACTCTCATCTCCACAAAAATTGTTTTTTAAAATAAAACAAAAAACCTGAAAAAGCAGTAGTAAAGTTCAGAAAGAGAACAGTGGAAGTGAGGACAAATTAGCAAACTAAAATTGATATGTGGAATAAATCTTTTAGCAAACTAAAAGATAATGTGGAATAAATACCATATAATGTGTAGGAAACACATATGAATACCATCAGGAAAAACACCAAAGACTGTTCCAAGAGGTGTGTCATGAAGAGATTTAGCAACTCCAGAAAAAGCTGGGGGTGGAGTGGGGTGGCCGAGATTAACATGATACTGGGAAAAAACTTCCAGAGCTAAAGCTATGCTGTGAGCTCCAGAACCCAGGGATAGAGAGAGAGTCTCTCAGCATTGAAGAAAGGGCAGGTCATTTGCAGAGGAAGGAGAATCCTAGTGATACTAGGTACCTAGAGAACTTTGGAACAAAGTCCAGGGACTCTGCTTATTATCAAGGATCCTTTCCCAGACAGTGGGATTCATCTGTCAGGACAAGAGAAAGATATTTATCCACCATGGCAAGACAGACAGAGGGCCACAACCATGTTCGCTTTCAGAGGAAAATACCCACAGAGTTTCCCTTTCACCAAGACCACTTAATCACAGTGGAGATCTCAAGCTAGAGCAGATGTCCAGAAGGAAAGTGTGATTGAGCAATGTACCTTGCAAAATATATAGTATGTTTTCATCTAAGTGTGTCTGTGATTTTGCTCTATACTTGCTAAGTAAGTATTCCTCAAATATAAGCCATACACTACAAGGGAAATTCGTATTAGCCTGCAACTAAAAAATTCCAAGAAAGCCTCCTGGGGGACAGCTGTTACATTTACTTCTGATACGTTCACATGGCAATATCGGTTTACCTATGACTATTAGGAATTGGAAAGCAGCAACTAGTGGAAAGGTAGCAGAGTAGAACTTCTCAGTTAACAGGTAGAAGTCAGGGGAGGGGTGGAGGAATTCAATAAGGAAACAGAATTTTGGAAGGGAGAAAAGGGGGAAATTCCAGCAAGAGGACAGCTTACTAAAGTCTACATAAAATGAAAAAATAAAACCACAGATTCAGCTTTCATAATAAACATGAATGTACTGAATGCCCCATCCAAAGCCTGTAAGATTGAGTAAAAAATAAAATCCAGTTAAATGCTATTTATGAAAACACCAAAAATGTTGACAAATAGAAGCTCAACGTAAACATTCAAAAGGTGGAATTTAAAAAGAAAACCAAAATGGCAAATTGATATGGGATGAAGAAGAATTCAGGGCAGCAGCACTCACAGGAACAAAAGGGGTAATAGTGCCAGGCACAACCCACAAAAATTTAACTGTCATAAATTTGCACATGCTGGAAAATCTAGAAGCCAAATGCTTGGAGCAATAACTGTGGGAAATACTACAGAACAGTGAAAGCAGCTCTGGTGGAAGATATAACTCGCTGTTAGTGCTGCCTTTTCTGGGAAAGCTGTCCTCATTCCCCTATGGAGCTGAGCCTGCACCTTGCTGTTACGTGTTCAATGAATGAATGAATGAATGAGTCACCCTGGGCAAGGACCCTGTACAAACTCTTTCGTGCCTACAGGACAGTGTCCAAACTCCTTAACATGACATCCAAATATATCCCCCACAACTTCAGTCCTCTGATTTCGTCCTATGATTTTCAGATTCTGTGTCCCTGTTCTTCTCCTGATTCCTCCCCTCTCCTAGTGAGAGCCTGCTTCCACTGACTCAATAAACAGTGACTTCCTACCTGTGCCAGGCTCTGGGCTGCATGCCAAATGTATGAAGAAAATGAAGACAGAGAGTGAGTGAGTTATCTTCTGAAGGAGAACCGGAGGCATTTAGGACAAACAATGACCCTCATTAGGTCCTAGTTCCTGGAACCTGCAAATGTTATATCATTTGGAAAAAGAGTTTTGCAGATGTGATTAAGTTGAGGATCCTGAGATAGCAGTCAGCCTGAATTTTCCAGGTGGGTCCTAAGTCTAATCCTAAGTGTCCTTGTAGGAGAGAGGCAGAAGCAGATTTGACCACACACTGAGGAGAAGTTGGTGTGAGTTGGAGCAGAAAGAGATTTAAAGACACTGATGTGGCTGCAAGTCAAGGAATGCTGGCAGCCACTGGGAGCTGGAGGAAGCGAGGAATAGAGTCTCCCTGATTTTGCCCCAGTAATAATGATTTTAGACTTCTGGCTCCCAGACTATGACAGAATCAATTTCTGTTGATCAAGCCACTGAGTTGTGGCAATGTGTTACAGCAGGCACAGGAAACTAACATAATCAGTCAAGTGACATTGTGGGCACATCGTGGCCTTGCTGTGGTCTGATATTCAGCCGAGGTCCAGCTCGGGTGGGTCATGGAAATCCTAGCTCTTGGCAAGGGCAGTGTGGGGTAAATGAGGCTTGGCATTTAAACAGATACTTAACAAAATCAAGGCGTCCCGAATCACCCTTTTAGTGGTCCACAGAGGATCAACAAGCAGTCCCCAAATGACTGGGCTGAATGTTCCAGAGACTCCTTGGCTCTCCAGGCACTCGCAGCACTTGGTGGCCAGTGTGGGAGTTTTTAGCCCACTGGGTTAGTGATATAGGAACAGCACGGTGTGGACACGTTGGCTACACTGCTAGACTGCTGGGACAAGGCAACCCTAAGACCAGACCCAGAGATCTGCATTTTAATAGGCTCCCTGGGGACTTTGATACACAGGGACATTTGTAACCCATGACAATAGAGTAAGACAGTTTCCAGTGTGATGGTTCACTGGTGGGACCCCACGCACTATGGATATCAGCAGCTAGGAGCATCTGTCTGGCACCGGGGTGCAAGTTAGAAACGCAGACTCCAGCTGGGCTTGGGGACTCACACCTGTAGTCCAATACTTTGGGAAGTCCAGGCAGGAGCATTGTTTGAGCCCAAGAGTTTGAAGGTACAGTGATTCAGGATCAGGCCACTGCCCTCCAGCCTGGGTGATAGAATGAGACTCTGTTTCAAAAAAAAAAAAAAAATAAAAAGCAAAATCCTACACCCCACCCAGACCTGCAGAGTCAGGATCTGCATTTTAACATGGTGCTGCTGAGGGTGGCACCCTAAGCGAAGTTGGGTGCTCCCTGCTCTGGGGCGGGTGCTCTCATCCCTGGCTGCACACCAGTGGGACCCAGAGAGCTCGTCCTGCCCAGGTCAGCAGGACCAGAAGTCTGACCTCTGTGGGGTCCTGGACAGATGTGGAGCCGAGGACCTGCCTGGGCACCACTGGGCTCACTCATCCAGTCTCCCTAGAAGCTGGACCCTTCCCAGCCTCCCTGCCTTGGCCAGTCCTGGAATAGGAAGGCTTCTGTACTGTTGTAGTCACGGGATCTTCCCAACACAGTGCTCCCCAGAGGTGGCCTCCCTCCATTTTAAAGGAGATGGGAGGGTCTTCAGGATCAGACACCCCACAGCTGCCAAGACCCTCTATCTTGGGCTCCCAAGGCCCTTTATCCTCTCCCCCTCCTCCCCCTGCTCGGAGTCAAGGGCTCCTGCTCCTGCCCTTCCCTTTATGAAGCGAGGCCCTTGCCTACTGTGCAGTCTCCCTGGAATCACAGCACAAGTGGCAGGAGTTCTGAGGGGGTGTGGGCAGGTCTTGGTGCTGGTCACACTGCTCTGCATCACCAGGCCTGGTGTCATCTCAGAGCCCACATCTGCCAACACCTCCACACCAGCTGACACGTACACGCCCATGTGTCCACACCCACACGTGCACACTCTGCATTGTCACCGAGTAGCTCTGAGCTCCCCCATGGGTCTGACTCCTGATGTGCTCGTCTGTGAAGGCAGAAAGTGACTGCCGCTTAATAGCCTGTGGATGAGTCACCAAGTGCATTGAGAAGTTTCATTTTGGGGAAAAAAGCATCCAGGATGCAAAGTTAACTTTGAGATCAAGAAAGACAAGTGGGTAAAAGTGCAAGGAAGAAGCACTGCCCTGAGGCCTCCCTGCCCCAGAAATACCCTACTGAGCAGGGCCAGGCTGCCCCACCAAGCTTGTGGATGAGTCGCCAATCTCAGGTCCCAGGGCTGTGTCTCCAGGGCTGGACACAGGACACAGGTGGTGTCACTTGCTGAGAACGTCAGTCAATGTTCCCAGCGCCGTGCACTTACCATCTTATGCAGAATCCATCTTATATATGTCAGGCTGCAGCCAGGGTCCTGAGGGGAGTTCGGTAAAACCTAGTGTACACTCCCTCTCAGGTCTCATACCCCAGGGGGCAGTGGCACATACCCCAGACCCTGTCCTGGTGGGGTCTACAGGCCTGCTGGGTCCAGAAGTTGGAAACACCAGCCACTGTTAGCCTGGGGAGGGAGAAGCCAGGGTGGAAACCATGCCAACTGGAAGATTCCAACAGCAGGAGAAATCATAGCAGTAGCAGCAGTCAGGGAAGGCTCCCTGAAGGAGGTGCTGGCTTATTCTGTCCCCGCCCTTTTTAAATAGATAGTATTTCTTGGAATGGTTTTAGATGCACAGCACAGCTGCGTGAACAGTACCGAGTTTTCACATACCCCTGCCCCTACAAAGTGTCCCCTACTATCAACACCCCGCACCACGTTATCCCCTGAAGTCCATAGTTTATATGAGGGCCCAGCCTTGGTATTGCGCATGGCAATTTTGACAAATGAACAATGACCGGTACCCACCACAGCGTGGAGAGCAGTGTCCCTGCCCTGCACGCATCCCCCCTCGCCCACCCCGGCAAGTGCTGACCTTTCCACCGTCTCCACAGTTTTGCCTTTTCCGGAAAGTCACAAAGTTGTAGTCACACTGTGTGCAGCCTCTCAGATTGGCCCTTCACTTAGCAGTCTTCGTGGGTGCTTTCTCCCTGCCACTTCCTGGCTCCATGGCTCAGGGGAGCCGTGTTGACCAGGGCCTGTCTGTCCACTCGCCTACTGAGTGATGTCTCTGTCACTGTCTAGAGGTGCTGCCTTTAAGTCAGAGAGCCGGGCCTAGAGGGGTCACTCAGTAAGTCTGGCCTCGGGGAGGTCATCAAACTCAAGCAACTCACGGATCTCTCTAAGGGTCAGCTCAGTATACCCTGGGCCCCACGGGGCTACTGGGAAGATCTGGGTGGAAGTGCCCAGCAGGCACCTGTGCATGGTGGGCCGGGACTCCTCCGGGAGCACAGAGAAGACTGTCGCTACACCTTCCGGAGTGCTCATTGCACCTGTCAGCTCCTCAAACCTATGCAACAACCCTGGGAAGTGGGCACTGCCAGCAGGTTACAGCCCAGGAACCAGGGGCACTGAAGGGTGGAGGGATGGCCCAAGGCCATTCAGGGACATCCCTCTGGTCTGACTGTCCCCAATCCCTGCTGTAACACACTTTTCTGAAACCCAACAAGTGCACCTTAGAGGCTTCAGGTGGCTCTGAGGACTATAACGTTCATAACACAGGGGACATTTTAAGACAAACGCCCCTGGGGTGTGTGGGGGGGCCCTGGGGCCTTCCTGTCATCTTTATAAAACCCGGAGCTGGTGGGAGAGGGAACTTCTTGTTCAATATAGCAGGAAACAGTAGAACAAATTGTCAGGCATCACAGCACTCAGGGAATGTCAAGAGCAGCTGAAAATTCCCCGTTGGGAATCCTCCCAAGCCTCTCTGGACATTTGCTTGACTTAATGGCATCGATGAGAATAGCTCAGGTCTGCCCTGATGTGGAGACGGCAGAGGAGCCAGGGTGCAAGGAGCCATTTTGATGTTTGTGGGAGCAATTTGGACAGTTTAGCAAAGGAGATATTCCTTCTGACAATCTTCAGAAATACAAATTACCCCAAAGCTTGCTGTGATCCCAGATCATTACTTTCCTTAAATTTTCAATATGATGGAAGCTGTCGGCTCAGGCTGCAACTTGCCCTGTAAAGTGCCAGAGCTTCTGGTGAGAGAGAAGGGGAGGGAACCTGGGTGTCAGAATTGCTGCAGGCACCCACCTTTGGTCTGTGGTAGGACACAAAATTCCCCATGAATGAGTTGAACTTTAAGGTTTTCTTGGAGACAACTGGTGACTACTCTCACTTCTGTTTGCCTGTGCCTTGTTGTAAGCTAAGGACAGGCCACCACCTCAAAGGCTCATCCAGCCTTCGTCCCTGAGCAAAGGGGACGGTCTGGCCTGATATCAGTTCAGAGACCCCGCCTGGAGAGATGCTGGGCCCAGGACGCGGCAAGCCTCCAGGGCAGCAAGCAGGGTCGGTTCAGAACAGGGTTTGGGATGGAGGGTGAACAGCAGCCATCTGCATAAAGGACTGTGGTGCTCAGAGGTGGCCTTCAGGGAGCTGGGGAAAGGGTGACATTTGAGCTAGGTCTTAAGGAAAGGACAGCGACAAGGGGATCACTATTTGTTTCCCTGTTTTGTGATTGGGGGAACAGAGACCTTACAGTACGGTTCTAGGGTCACACAGGTGGCAGAGGCGGGATTCCTGCTACTGTGGATGGCACAGATCCCTCTTCTGTGGCCTCTAGTGAGAATCGGACGACATCCCTATTTTGGAGCTCAGAAAGGTTAGGACTCTTGCTTGAGGTCACAGAGCCAGGGACCAAATCGATCTTGCCTTTGCCCTCCTGACAGAAGTCTCTGTGCCAAAGGCCACACCCCGACTGCCTCACCCACTTGCCCAATTCCAGAGCGCTGCCTCCCGGGCGGCCCACTGGTACAGGCGAACTAGCACTGAACATCCCCATCGGGGCCCCTGGGTGTCTGTCTTTATGTTTGCTTCTCTTTGTCTCTTGCCTGTGACAGGATGGAATTAAGAGGAAATAAGACCTGTTTGAGTGTTTGCCTTCTCCCCACACTTTGGGGCCCATGGAAGGGCTGTAGGACCGGACAGCAGAATGGCTTTGTAAATTACCAGGTGCTCATAAAGCTTGGTGATTGTAAAGGTTAAAATCATAAGGCTTGGGGAACAATTGAGCTCCTTTATGGAAAGCTGAGGGCATCACAGTGAGGAGTTTGTAACAAAATGGAAAGTCATCATGAGAAGTGACTGCAGAGATCACTGTCCCCAGCCTGCAGGAGAGAGGGCCCTGGCGGGTGAGCTGGCATCAGGCTTTTGCACTCTTGGTGGCCCTTCTCTTAGCTCTCCCAGGTCCCCTGCTCCAAGGTCATCTCCCAGTGGGGTTCTCTGACAGCCCTGGCTACCCACCGCCATGCTGTCTTGGCCATCTCTGTATATCCACAGGCCCAGACGTGGTCCTGGAGTTCATTTCTATGTGTTGAATGAATGAATGAAGGAAGGAGGAAAGAAATAAATGTTTTCAAACCCTTCACAGAGCAGTCAAAATGGCACTAATTCGATTGTGCCACTTTTCTACTTAAAACCCATCAAAGGCTTCCTGCACTTAAAAGAAAATGCCCAACTCCTCCCAGTAGCTTGAGTGACACCACTACCAAGGTCCCCCTACTGCCCTCTGCCCCTCCTGCTCACTCTGTCTGTTTAGCCCCTCGAGACACCTTTCTGTATGAGAGGACACCAAGGTCTGTCTCCCCACGGGGCCTTTGCCCAGGCTGTTCACTCGACCTTCTGAATGCAGAACCTCGTTTCCAGTGCGCAGCATCCCTGCCCCCCACAAGCTTCTCAGTTTCCCTTACTTGAGCTGCTCGCTTTCTGTATTTTTAATCTTTTTTCCTCACTAACGTGAAAATCGCTCCAAAGCAGGAATCCTGCTTGTCTCAGGCCTTCCCTGTGCTTCTGTACCCAGGAGGGTATAACAAAGCACCAGGAAAGGGCAGCCTAAAACAACAGAAATGTCTGCTCTCCAGAAGTCAGAAATCAAGCTGTGAGTGGGGCTGGTTCCTCTTTGGGTCTCAGCAGCAGGATCATCCAGGCACTGGAAGCCTGTCTGCAAAGTCCCTGGCGAGAGGGTTACCTGGCTTTCATTAGACGTGAGGCTGCAGTGGGCTGTGACCTGCAACCACGCTGTGAGGCTGCTGTTCTGGGGTCAGCATTTCTGGGATTCTGCTGACCTGAGGCTAATGGGGAAGCCCAGTGTGCTAGAATGAGAAAAAGTGGGGTACGGGCCCCCTTTCTCATCTCCACTTCTTGCTCATTTGGGGATGAAATCTTCCCTTTGTCCTGCCCTCTGGAACTGCCCAGAACACGTATAAGCACTCTCCTTGGGACACAGTGATTATCTCATCAATTCATTTATTGATTCAGTGAATACCATGGACAGGTTGCTAGGAACAGTGGGTATACTGGGTTGGATGGCACCCCCCAGATACTCACTTGGAATCTCAGAATGTGACCTCACTTGGAAATAGGGTCTTTGGGGGTGTAATCCAGTTAAGATGAGGTCATTAGAGTGGACCCTAATCCAAGGACCCATGTCCTAATAAGATGCGGGAAATTTAGACACAGACACGGAGAAGTGGATGCCACGGAAGAGAGACACATGGGGACAGCCCCATGTGACAATGGGACACAGATGGGGGCAATGCTGCCAGAAGGATCAGCAACCACCACCAGGAGAGGGACTAGGGACACCTCAACTTGCTCAGCGCAGAGAGAACGTGCCAGCACCTCCAGGGTGTGGGGCACCTTAACATCCCAGGCCTGCCAGGCAGCCCACATTCCAGGGCCGTGGGTGACAGGAAGAGGAGGTGCCTTCCCTGTGGAGACAGCAGCCTGAAGCTTGGTCTGTTTCCCTGGGAAATTCTGAAAGCTGTGACAGGAACAGATTCACGCTACCTGAGCCTGGGAGTCTAGAGGTTCACCTTCCTGCTCTTTATGGATAGAGACATTTGGGCCAAGGGAGAAGTGATTTTCCCGGGGACACCCCATGAGGCAGGAGTGGGGCACACACTCAGCACTCAGTCCTGGCTCCTGTACCCTGGGCTGGCCGACTATAGAGTTTTCACTGTGGAAATCAGTTCTCCGACCACAGACCAGCATACCCATTGCCAATCCAGATTTCCAACTAAATGAGCTTTTGAGGAGGTGGGAAGAAATCCCCTGTATTTGGGGTGGCTGTGGGGGTGGGAGGAGGAGGATTTGAGTGCTCCAGGTAACTAACACCCAGCTCTGTTCTGACATTTTTTGTTTTCCAGGAGCTGGGAGGGCAAATGGAATAACGAATCGCTTGGCTCTTGTGCCCTCTAGTGGACTTACTTTGAACAGCACTAGGTAGTACTAAATTTAAAAATTTAATGACCAAAGGACTGAAATGAGAGGGCCTGACGTTTGTCTAGGGCCTAGGGCCAGCGCTTCTTATGTCTCACAGGCCCACGAATCATCTTGTAATTTTATTACAATGAAAATTATGGATGTGGAGAAAAGGCAACTCTTCTACACTGCTGGTGGGAATGCAGACTAATACGTTCCTTTTGGAAAGATGTCTGGAGAACACTTAGAGAAGTAAAAATTGACCTGCCATTCGATCCTACAATTCCATTATTAGGTATATACCCAGAAGATAAAAAAATCACATTACAATAAAGATATTTGTATCAGAATGTTTATTGCAGCCCAATTCATAATTGCCAGGACATGGAAGAAGCCCAAGTGCCCATCGATCCACAAATGGATCAATAAACTGTGGTATATGTACACCATGGAATACTATGTAGCCATAAAGAAAGATGGAGACTTTACCTCCTTCATATTTACATGGATGGTGCTGGAAAATGTTCTTCTAAGCAAAGTATCACAGGAATGGAAGAAAAAGTATCCAATGTACACAGCCTTTTTATGAAACTAATTTATAGCTCTCAAATGAAAGCTACAACTTAATTCTAGCCCAAGAATATGGGGAGGGGGTGGGGAAGGGGAGGGGAGAAGGGTGGCCGGGTGGTGGGAGGGTGACTGGAAGGATCACCTATATATCTGTCTAACAAGGGTACAAGTGAACTTTTCTAGAACTAGAGTATAAATGTTTTGACACAATGACTAAGCAAATGACATGAAGTCTATGTTAACCAGCTTGGTGAAAGTATTTCAAATAGTATATGAAAACACTACACTGTACCTCATGTTTGCATTAATGTATACAGCTATCATTTAATAAAAAAATAGGAAAAAAACATTTAAATCTTTAAAAAAAAAAAAAAGGAAAATTATGGCTCAGTGGGTCTCGGGCAGAGTTCAAGATTCTGCATTTGGAACAAGCTACCAGGCGCTGTCCACACGGAATGTACTCTGAGCAGCTCAATTCTGAGCAGGGAAGAAACTGCAGTAAGACCCACCCATGTCCCCTCTGCACTGGTGGGGTGTCACTGCCTGGTGTCCACTTTGCACTGGTGCTGTATCAATGCCCAGTGTCCCCTCTGCACTGGTGCTGTCTCACTACCGAGTGTTCCCTCTGCACTGGTGCTATCTCACTACCGGGTGTCCCCTCTACACAGTGCTATCTCACTACCGGGTGTCCCCTCTGCACTGGTGCTGTCTCACTACCGGGTGTCCCCTCTGCACTGGTGCTATCTCACTACCGGGTGTCCCCTCTACACAGTGCTATCTCACTACCGGGTGTCCCCTCTGCACTGGTGCTGTCTCACTACCGGGTGTCCCCTCTGCACTGGTGCTGTCTCACTGCCCGGTGTCCCCTCTGCACTGGTGCTGTCTC